>VMDO01004428.1:0-21535 GCA_007922755.1 Pedetes capensis
GGCAGCAGGGAGGGCAGTGGGGTGCAGGACTTTACTATGCAGACTGCTGCCTCGGCACCTGGGGGAGAGTCTGGGGGGAGGGTCCCGGGGGCGGGGACATCGGGGCGGGCTGTGTGGGGGTACGGGGCGGGGCTTCCAGGGGTGGGCAGCCTGCTCCTCTCACCCCTCAGCCTTGGCTCAGACCGACATCCGGGTATCCTCCACCGACTACCAGCACTACGCTGTGATGTACTTTGAGACGCAGAAGGGCGGCGTGCGCAACATCTGGCTGCAACTCTACGGTAGGTGCTGGGCGCGCAGAGGGGGCGGTGGCCCTGATAGCCCCTGGCCTCCAGGCACCCGGTCCCCTGGGGCGGAGCCTGGACCCCTCCCCGCCCCGCTGCGGCCCTGGCCATCGGCGCTCACCTGCCCTTCCTGCCCTCAGCACGCATCCCAGCACTGTATCCAGAAGGCGCCCAGAAGATGCAGCTGCTGGCTTCCCAAGTGGGCCTGAACCCCACCCAGGGCGCCCTGATGCTGCGCACCACGGGTGAGCATTGCCCCACTCCGGCCCAGGGTGGCAGGAGCCACAGACCCCCAGACCCAGACTGGCAGGGCTGGGCCCACAGAGTCCCTCCCAGACCCCAGATACTGGGCAGAAGCGCCAGGCAGCCCCAGACTGCCTGGGCCAAGGGAGGCAGAGTGTGGCCAGGCGGTTCCCCCAGGAGGGCGTCCATCCACCCGGGCAGGTAGGGGGCCAGGGCGGGCGCCGAGGGGGCCCCTGAGGTCAGCTCTCTCCACAGACCAGTGTGCCAGTGTGCTCGCCCAGGTGAGTGCCCAGCGCCCCGACGCGGTGGTGGGGTGCCCTGCTGGGGGTTCCCGTCTGGGGAGGGCGCGGGCGTCAAGGCGTGGCCAGGGGAAGGTCAAGGGCTGGACCGCAGGCTGGGGTGGGCTGTGTGGGGTGGGAGAGGCGGCCCGCACCTGCCCCTGTTTTACAGTGATGGCACCAGCCTCAGGATGCCAGCCGGGTCGTGCTGCCCATGTTCCGAGCCTTCCTCCGAGAGCGCCTGGTTCCTCTCCACTGTCCCCAAGCACAATAAACAGTCTGCGACAGCCAGCCGTGCTGTGCCCTTCTTGGGAGAGGGCAGAGTGGCTGGTGGGTGGCCTGGGACAGGGGTGCCTTTCAGAGCGGCCCAGCTCCACAGTCTGCGGCTCCTGATCCCCTGCGCCCAGCAAGGCAGGGCTCCCCTCCACGATTGGGTGCCCAGGGACTGTTGGGATTTTTAAAATGCACCCCATAACTAGGGTCCCTCATACTAGCATGAGGGACTGACCTTTAGCTGACCCCAGGGCCACATGTCACTCACTCACTCCTACCCCTCCCATCAAGTGAGCAAAGATGGCCCCTGACCAGCCTGACCAGCCTCAACCACCTCAATTTTGATTGGCTACCCCTAGCATCTCAGTTAAATAACTGCCCCTACCTGGCAGGTATGACAGTTCACCTGCTGTACCTGTCAGGAATGTGCCCTGATTGGCTAACCCCAGTACACACCCCACTCCGTGACCCTATATAAGCAGGGTCCCGTACCCCACTTCACCGTTCTCCGTCCCTCAACTGCTGTCTGGACCCCATCACCTCCATCCAGTGCTCCCCAATCCAGCGAAAGATCTCCAAGCAAGCCCACATGTCAAGACCAGGGGCCCGGAAGTGCTGAAGGCTACAAGCAAGCCACGAAGAGCCTCCCAATTCCTCCCATCCTTGGGAAGGAGGGAGGCAGAGAAGGCGAGCTGCGAGAGTCAAGACCACCCAGACCTCCAGTCCAGCAGAACATCAACTGCTTGTAGCTGTGCCTTTAAGGCTGAGCTGTTCCACCAGTGAGTCTGCAGCATTCTGTCCTGCAGGCTTAGAGTTAGCACTTGAGCACTTGACAGGGGCTGCTTGCTGGTTGCACCCCACTTGGGGAGCAACCCAATAAACTTTCCCTCTCTTGTTTCCTGCAGAAGGTCTCCTGAGGTCCTTCTTTCGCACCTCCGGCCACCACAACAACCTGGTCCAGTCTGGGTCCCCGATACCCACTTGGTGTCAGGGCAAGGCTCTGACCTCTGCCGGGCCTGAGCTGAACCCCGACAAGGGGCAGCCTGGTTCTGACCGCCCTTTGTGGGACTGAGGCCCAGTCTGCAGGAAGGAGGCTCACCCGGAGGGAGGAGGGCATGGAAGGGGCTTTCCTGGCTCCCCCAAGTGCCCCGGATGCTGAACTAGGGGTGTGGCCCTGGCTCAGCTCTGGAAACACCTGTCTTGGAATCACAGGGTGCTACTCAGCACCCTGCTCTCTGGGGCCGCCTGAACGGCAGTCGCAGCGGGTCTGGGCACCTTCAGTCCTCATCCTCCACGTCCCTCCCTCCACTCCTGGAGCCCCACTGGGGTCCTGTGCCCATTACCTGCCCCTGCCCTGCCTGGCTTCCCGCTGCAGAGACCAGCTGCATGACTCTTAGCTCTTCCCCCATCCCTCCCCACGGAGAGTGGAGACACAAGAGGCCTGGAAGGGGGCACAGATAAAACTGTAGCTTTTTTTTTTTTTGAGACAGGGTCTCACCATGTAGCCCTTGCTGGCCTGGAACTCACTATGTAACCCAGGCTGGCATCGAGTTGCAGCAATCCCCCTGCCTCAGCTTCCTGAGTGCTGGGATTACAGGTGTGCACCACCACACCTCACTACTGCTCTGTTTACATAGGGCAGTATCATTGTTTTTATAAGAATCGTGGCAGCCGGGCGCAGTGGTGCACACCTGTAATCCCAGCAGCTTGGGAGGCAGAGGCAGAAGGATCACAAGTTTGAGACCAGAGGCAGTCTGCATAATTTAGCGAGACCCTGTCTCAAAAAGTAAAAAACAAACAAACAAACGGCTGGGGCACAGCTCAGTAGTCCAGCACTTGCAAAGGATGCAGGTGTGAGGCCCTGGGTTCAACCCCCAGTACCACAAAAAAATAAAATTAAATTAAAAAATCTCTGCAAGAATTAATAATAGTACTGATTGTAAATTTGTCAAAATGTTGATAACTCTTCCATGTTGGGCTCAGTATGCCATTATTTCTGTTTCTCCATTAGCTATATATTTTTTCATGGTACTTAGGGGTTGAACTCATGCATACTTTGCAAGTGCTCTACCGTGGGGCTACACCCTCAGGCCATTTTAAATTTTTTACCTTGAGACAGGGCCTTGCTAAATAATGCAGGCTGCCTCTGGCCTTGGACCTGTAGTCCTCCTGCCTCCTCCTCCCGAGTCTTTGGGATTACAGGCACAAGCCACTGCACCTGACTTTAGTTAGAAATTTCTCATTAAAAACCAGAATCCTAGCTGGGCACGGGGCACATGTCTGTAATCCCAGCACAGGCACAGAGGCAGAGGCAGGAGGAGCTCGGATTCAAGGCCAGGGACAGCCGGTGTAAACTCCGGGAGACCTGGACTCAAAACATAAAACAAACAATGGGCCGGATGGGAAGCCCAGTGGTAGAGCACTTACTGAAAAAAAAAAAAAATCCTGTCTTGCCAGACTTTTTTTTTTTCTTGATTGGGGCCCTCTAGGCTCAGAGGTCATAGAGACAAGGAGTTTCCCCACCCCAGGGACTCCAGACAGCCCCTTTAATGCCCTTGGTACCTGCTGGACCCCAGCTGGTCCGTAAACACTAAAAGGCCATCGTCCTGATCAGGTGGTGCCCCTGCCCCCAACCTGAAGGCCTGGGGGTGGGGGGTGGGTGAAGGCCAAAGAGCCCACACCTGTGTCTGTGCACCCATGCCTCCCGCCCCTGGGCAAGCCACCATCGCCCACCTTGCAGAGGTATCTGCTGACATTTCCAGCTGCCGTGGGGGTCAACCAGTCCACTTTTTTTTTTTTTTTCAGTACTGGGGGTTGAACCCAGGGCCTCGCGCTTGCATGTTCTGCAAGTGCTGGACCACTGAGCTGCACCCCCCCAGCCCATTTTTTTTACTTTCTGAGATAGGGTCTCCCTAAATTACACAGACCACCTCTGGTCTCAAACTTGCGATCCTCCTGCCTCCACCTCCCAAGCTGCTGGGATTACAGGCATGCGCCACCACGCCTGGCAACCAGTCCACTTTTTTGCTGTCATTCAGCTTAAGATGGGCTAAGAAGGATCAGAAGGTGCCACCATGGAGGCAGCAGGGGCATAGTGGGAGAGGCCAGGAGGTTCGTTTGCCTGTGGACTGGCTCTCTGGGTCCCCGGGGGCTCTGCTTCCCCCTGCCCAGGGGCTGGAGTGAGGAAAGGCAGGCTTTCCCCCGTGGCACACAGACACCTCTCCCCTTCCTCCTGCAGTGAGGCGGCCATGAGGCTCCCTGGGGATCAGGGCTTGTCATGTCCTGCACCGTCCTGTTCTGGCCACACAGGGGCAGCCCTCAGCTGGTTCTCTACCAGACTCCTCCTACCCGGTGGTATTTACAAATATGTGACATCTTGTACTTTCTGCTAAGAGCCACCTCCACCCAGGGGCCCCACCTCACCCAGAGTAAGGCCCTGCAGCTCTCTGCTGTTCTCCTAGACCCCTCATCCACCCAGCAGCCTCAGCACTGTGTGGGCTTTACACACAGAATTTAGGTCTGCCACTGCTTGAGCCTCCACCAGCTCCTCTCTTTTTGATTCATTCACATTTATTTACTGATTTATTTAATATTTATTCTGTTTTTTTTTCCAGTACTAGAGGATTGAATTCAGGTACTCCACCACCTGGCTAAACCCCCAGCCCATTTAAAACTTTTTGTTTGGAGACAGGGTCTTGCTAAGTTATGCAGGCTGCCCCTGGCCTCAAGCTTGAGATCCTTTTGCCTCTGCCTCTCGAGTTGCTGGGATAACAGGCATGTGCCACTGTGCCCAGCTATTCATGTCTTGAGACATGGTTTCACTACTATGTACCCGAGGCTGGCTTTGAACTCACAACCCTCCTGCCTCAGCCTCCTGAGTGGTGGGATCATATTTATCTTATTTTTAAGATTTGAGGTCTTACTATTCTGCCAGGCTTCCCTCAAACTCTTGGGTAACACTCCTGCCCTCAGCTTCCTGAGTGGGTGGGACTATATGCATGAGCTGCTGTGCCCAGCTCACAATATTCATTGGGTAGCTACATGCCATGCACTGTTATAGCACTGAAGACACAGATAAGGTTGGTAAATAAATCAGACAGAAATTCCTGCTCTCAGGAGCCTCACGGGAGAGATGAGCAATAAACAGGATAAATAAGTGTACTTGTCATGAACTGCTGCGTAACAAATCACCTCAGAACTTAGCAGCTTCAAACGATAAGCTATATTACTCCAAGTTTCCGAGGGTTGGGGATGGGGTTCGCTAGCAGAAGCAGATGCAGCAAGCTGTTGGCCAGGCCCATGGTCTCGCAGGAAATTCAGCTTGGGGGTCTGCTTCCCAGCTCCCTCCCTGGCACTGACAGGCCTTGGTGCTTTGCCCCTCAGAAGTCTCCCCACGCTGCCTCATGTCATGGTGAACGGTTCAGAGGGAGAAGTGGCAGCCAGCACTTTTGCTAGAGGGAAGTCTCTGGGCTTAGCTCAGAGAAGCGATTCACACACAGGTGCAAATACAGGAAGTGACGGTCAGGATCAGCCTACAAATGCTACCACAAGAAAACTAGAATGTTCTTGACATAGCGACGAGCAGGGGAAATAAGTAATGAAACAGGAATGGGGGATAGAGAGCTGGGCAAATGTTGAAATGTTCAGCATAGAGACTAGAGAAGTCCTCGTTAATATCGTGTTTGAATAGACATGAAGGCAGTGTGAGTCTGAGGAAGGATGCACAGGAAACAGACCACAACACATGCAAAGGCCCTGAGGCAGGAGCCTCAGCAAGCCTGGAGCGAACCAGGAGAATGTGGGAGGTGAGGCAGGCTTGGGTGAGGGCACACTTGGGATACATTAGCCCAAGCCTGCAAACTGATTGGCCTCCCTCCCGATAGCCACTGTGTGGTCACTCCAGCCCTCTCGCAAATCTTTGGGCAGACCTCGCTTGTTCCCCCACTAGGCATCCCCGGGGGATCTCCCTTTGGTGTGCTCAAATGGTGCCTGCTCCCATCCATAGTGCTGTGGTGCTGCAGTACCTGATGTATTTCTGATACACTTGACTCTACCTGAGAGGGTCCTGATTACTCGTCTCTCCCGTTAGATCTCATGGCTCAGAGATCAGAGGCTTTGTTGGTCACGGTGTCCTAAGGCTAGGACAGAGCGAGCACCCAGGATGGGCTGGCTCAGAACCGTGGGACGGATGCAAGATGAAGGAGGCCTTTTACACTTTGACTTGTTACAGTGGGGCGTTGGGAAGCTTTATGTTTGTTTCCAAAGCGAGTGGAGAGGAGTAGCTGAACGCGTGGAGGCCACTGGGACCAGCGTGTGGAGGATGGGACGGTGACGCGGCCCAGCAGTGGAGGCCGAGGGATGTGCGCGCCACCGCGAAGCAGGCAACCTCGACCATCAGGGACCCGCGGGGCAAGGGGCGCAGGAGGTGTTGACGCCAGAACAGGCCCCGCGTGGGCGCACTGGCCAGAGCCGGGGACAGCGGGCAGAGTGCGCGCCGCGCCGGGCCTGCGCAGGAGCGCGCAGCGAGAGCGCCCCGCCAGCCACGCCCCGCGCTCTAAGCCCCGCCCCAGCCCCGCAGCCCCGCGCGCTAAGCCCCGCCCCAGCCCCGCAGCCCCGCGCGGGTCCAAGGCCCACCCGGCCAGCCGGGCCCTGCGCCCCGCCGCAGCAGCACTCGGCCCCGCCCCCGGCGCCGGAAGGCCGGTGTCCGCGCGGACTCCGCCCCGGACGGGCCTCTAAGGCCCTGTGCAGCCCGCGGCGGCCACAGAGGCCGCCCTTCCGCGTCCGCGCCCAGGCCCGACTCCTGCGCCTGCGCCCGCGCGCGCCGCGCTGTCATGGTGCCGCCGCCGCTGTCACCGCCGCTCTGCACGCTGCCGCCGGGCCCCGGCCCACCCCGCTTCGTGTGCTACTGCGAGCGGGAGGACGGCGGCGGCGAGGACGGGGACCCCGGCAGCTTCAACCTCTAGTGAGTGGGGTCCGCGGGGGTGGGGGCGAGGGCGCGCGAGCGGCCACTCTGACAGCCCCTCCCGCCCAGTGTGACGGACGCCGCGGACCTCTGGAGCACCTGCTTCTCGCCGGACAGCCTAGCGGCTCTCGTGCGTAACTGCGCCAGGGCGGGTCGGGGAGCCCGCCACGCCCCTGCCTGAGCTGGACAGCCTGTGGAGTGAGGGGACCTGGGATCCCCCGCCTTCCTCTGCCCTGTAGCTGCGGTCCTAAATTCGACCTGGTCATCCCACATGTCTGCAGGGTCGGGCAGGCTTGGGGTGTCTCCCCGTGGGTCTGGGGTCCCAGGCACTGGTGACAAGTCCCTGTGCCCTGCAGAAAGCCCGCTTTGGCCTGAATGCCACCGAGGATATCACCTCCCGGTTCAGGTGAGACCCAAGCAGGGAGGAAAGTGGGTGGGGAACGGGGCCGGGACCTGGCCACAGCACCTTATGCCTCTCCTCCCTCAGGGCAGCCTGCCAGCAGCAAGAGGTTACACTAAGCCTACAGGAAGACAGAGCATCCTTGACCCTGTCAATGGGACCCTCGGCACTGGCCTTCGACCTGTCCAAAGTGCCAGGGCAAGAGGCAGCCCCCAGGCTGCAGGCACTGACTCTGGGGCTGGCGGAGCGTGTGTGCAGGCTGGAGAGGAGGCTGGCAGGTAGGGCGGGCAATGGGCACCTGCACCCTCCCTGGGGTCCCTGCTCTCGCTCCCCCCCCCCTGCCCCCAGGGGAGTGCCCAACGACTTTCTCCTCAGCTGCAGAGGAGACAGCCGCCAGCCCCAGGAAGAGCCCCCAGCGGGCAGGCCGACAGCTCTTTTTGCCAGGTAAGTGGGGTTGGGGGCATGGGCTGGGGTGGCCGCCCTCCTTCCTTGCGCACTGCTCCAGAGAGAGGAGCTATCTGCATGGAGAGGGTTGTGGCCAGGGGTTCTGTGGAGCTCAAGAATCGCCATCCTGCCGGGTGCAGTGGCGCACGCCTGTCATCCTAGTAGCTCAGGAGGCGGAGGCAGGAGGATCGCAAGATCGAGACCAGAGGCAGTCTGTGTAACTTAGCGAGACCCTGTCTCAAAAAGTAAAGAAAAAAAAGGGGGGCTGGGGCTGCAGCTCAGTGGTCCAGCACTTGCAGAGCATGCAGGTGTGAGGCCCTGGGTTCAACCCCCAGTACTAAAAAAAAAAAAAAAAAGAATCACCATCCTGCTTTCTGCAGATCCGGATCCCCAGAGAGGCAGCCTTGGATCGGGGGTGAGGAGACGGTGTCCAGGGGAGTCCCTCATCAACCCTGGCTTCAAGAGGTACTGCCTACATCTGCGTAATGTAGCGAGACCCTGTCTCAAAAAAGTAAAGAAAAAAAATGGGCTGGGGGTGCAGCTCAGTGGTCTAGCACTTGCAGAACATGCAGGTGCGAGGCCCTGGGTTCAACCCCGAGTACCGCAAAAAAAAAAAAAAAAAAAAAAAAAGAGGTCCTGCCTACCTACGCTCAACCTGAGCCCTGTCCTCCCCTACATCTCCTCCGCATCACCCTCTTCTCTTCCAGTAAGAAACCAGCTGGTGGTGTAGACTTTGATGACTCCTGATGGAAGCCCAGCTCTGAGAGGAGGGGCAGCCGAGACCCCGCCACCAGAGAGGCCACTTCTACCTCCACCTCCGCCAGCTGGTCCCCCTGCTGGGCTGGAGTAAGACTCCCCCTCAGGTCCCTTCCCATCCAATAAATGGCTCCCTCAGGTGGAGGCTGGCTGGGCTCTGGCTCGTGGGGGCTGGTCTGGGGGCGGGGACCAGAGAACTCCCTTTTAGCCAACACTCTAGGTATAGAGCCCAGGGTGGAAACAGGTGCATCAGGCTCCCAGGTCCCTGCAGGCAGCTCCTCCGGGCCATGCCTGGGGCAGCAGGGCTCTCAGACCTGTCCAGCTGTTCCTGCATGACCTGCCCAGGAGCTGCAGCCCCACCCAGGAAGGACCAGGGTGCCCCAGGGCGTGGGACTTGGTCCCAACCTTCCAGGCCCCACCTGGGCAGGACTGGCCACTCGTGCCCCCACACAAGGGTGCACATTGGGAGTCCTGGGCAGATGCTTATTTAGGAGGCCACCGTGGTGGGCCCGGTGACTGAAGCCCCCCCACTGGAGGCAGGGCGGAGGAATGTGGGCCTGCCCCCACCCACCTGGCCCCAGCCCTGAGGTTGGCTGTGCTCTGCAGGGCTCTGTTCCCCACCCTCCTTGGCCATCCAGGGCACCCCACCCTTCTCTGGCCTGACTGGTTTGGGAGCCTGATCCAGTCCCCCAGATCCCTTCCTCCTTGGTACCAGGTGACTGCAGGAGGCACCAGCCTGGCCTGTGGCATGGGAGGACAGGCTGCCCCTGCCCACTGAGCTCTCTGTCCCTGGTGTGCTGGGCTGTCATCTTGACCCTAGCGTCAAGCTGGGGTTGGGGTGGCGGTAATTGTGGGCCTCTGGCCACTTAGATGTTCAGAAGAAGCTCACTCAGGGCACAGAGACCTTTATGCGGCTGTTGAGGAGTGGGTGGGGGCTGCGGGCCACAGGGGGGCGCTAGCGGGGGCGCACGGCGGGCCGGTAGGCCGCCAGGATCTCGGCGCTGTGCGGGCACGTGTACTTGAACTCTTTCTCCTGCAGCGCGCTGTCCAGGTAGCTTCGGACTCCGCGGAGCTCCGCGGGGATGGGCGCCTGGCGGAAGTGCGCGCACACAGTCTGCGGGCGCGAGTGGTGCGGTCAGGACCTGGCGCCACGGCCTCCTGCTCGCCCATCCCACCCGTCCCGCCCGTCCCGCGCCGGTGCTCACGTCCACGATGTGAAGCTTGGGCAACAGGCCGCAGTCGGCCAGCGTGAACTGGTCGCCGTCCAGGAAGCGGCGGCGTGACTCCCGCAGCTGTGGTTCCTGCGCCAGCTCGTGCTCCAGCGGTGCTCGCAGGTAGCTGTCCAGCCTGGCGAGGGCGCGCAGCAACTGCTGGTACAGAGCTGGGGGCGGCAGCGCCGTGAGGACCGGGCCTGGGCGCGCAACTCCCACCCACATCCGCGCGGGCCTCACCATCGTCCTGCGCAGGCGCCGGGTTCTTGATGAACGCAGAGAACCTGTGGAAGACGTCGTTGCCTGCCGTGTTAGACTCCCTGTAACGCGGTGCCAGGCTCGGGAAGCTGCGGGCCAGAGGGTGGGAGGGCGCGAGTCAGAATCTTGTGCCCTGAGGCCCCTTTCCCGGGCTCAGTCCTGGGGTGCCTTTCCTGGGACCCCATCTCTGCCCTCGGACCCCCTTGGTCCCCTCACTCGGGTGGCCCCAGCGTCTCCTCCAGAAACTCCTCAATCTGTAACGTGTCTGTCTTGGCATCCCCGTCGTAGAGCAGGATGGGCAGCTGCGAGCCTGGCGCAAAGTCCTTGAGCACGTCCAGCGCCCTGCGGGCAGGAGGCAGGAGGGAGGCGGCTGGCGCAGAGTGGGCAGGGGTCAGGATGTGTGGGCGGAGTCTCACCTGCGCGTGTCCACGGTGGTGAGCGTGAAGGGGACCCCTTTGAGGAGCAGGACCATGAAGAGCCGCTGGCAGGAAGGACAGTGTCCCACGCTCTCCCCGTCCTCGCTGGCCTGGGCAGGTGGAGCAGCCGTGTCACACTGGGAGTGGACCCGGGAATCCTGCCACCAGGCTGGGTGGGACCCTGCCTGCCACTGCCCGGGGACTGGAGCCACGTCAGGGCTCCAAGTGCTCAGTGAGGGCCCTTGACTCAGTCCCTGGAATGTGGGGAGCCGCACAGAGCAGCTGGGGGCTGGGAGTCTCCAGATGTGGGGCCTGGGGTCCGGTCCGGAAATGTGATCTCCAGAGCCTGGTCTCCATGCCCCAAAGGCCAGTCGCACGGGTTGGGTGGGCCTGGCCAGCTGTTTTCTGGGTGCTTCATCTACCACACTGGGCAACCTGGCTGGCAGCACCCTCGCCCCCCACCGGTGAAGGTGGGGAGGGCCGGGGCCTGGCAGTCCCTGCATAAAGACCTGGTGCCAGCTGGAGAAGCAGTGGGGCTGTCTGGCCAGCTGGGTCCTGCCACGGGGACTTCAGGCTCCATTCAGCCCCAAGGGGCTTTCCTCCTGGAGGGCTGGCCTGGGCCCCGAGCCCAGGGAGGACCCGAGCCAGGCCCATCCCCTTTGGGGGCGACCCCTCCTCCGGACCGCCCCCACTTTACTCAGCCTCTGTGGGGCTGCCCAAGTCCCCCGCAGGGGCAGACTTGCCCCTCGGGCTGTGTCAGAAGGCAGGGACCCCCCCAAGCACCCCCCAAGACCTCCCCGCAGCCCATCCTGCCCAGAACCTTCACAAACAGCTGGAGCTTGGCGGTTTCTGCCATGGTAGAGCTGAGGCGTCCGGCGCAGGGCCCTGGGCGGGGACCTGGGAGCGCTTTAAGTCTCCCTGGACGCCCCGCCCTCCACAGCGGCCGCCCCCTGGAACCACCTAGGTGGGCGGAGCCAGTGGCCTGTGCCCTGGGAGGCTGAGCCCAGGGAGTCCCAGCCTGATGGTGACTGCAGGAGGCCAGCTTGACACCGAGTGACATGCGCCCTAGTGTGTGCGCGGCTGGGAGTCCAGTGTGGTGGACACAGGCCTGAGGCTGCCGGGAAGGCTGGAAGGGCCCGGGGTGCGGGTGGCAGCCTGAAGAGGGCAGCGCGACCAGGATCAGGCTCGGGCCCCGCCCCACAGACCTCCCTGCGGTGGATGCATCTCCGCCAAGGCCCAGAAAGCCAGGGGTGGGAGCGGGGGCCGTGGAGAGTGGGAAGGAGACCCCTGCTTCCCCTGTGAAAGCAAGGCAGTGAGCCCACCTGGAGAGATGCTCCTCCCACAGGGCTTGTGGGCGGGCCCAGCCTCAGGGTGGGCCCACATTCCAGCCCGCTCCAGGCTGGGGCAGATAAGCCTAGGTTTGGTGTTTAGTCTCCCTGTGCAGGGGCCAGGGACTCCACACACTGCCCTTTCCACAGGGGCTCGGGCAGGTTTCTTATCTTCTTAACCTTCAGACAGCACCTGGAGGGCTTAGAAGCCACAACCCGCTGGCCCCAGGCTGACCACAGGCCCTTGGCTGGAAGGAAAAGGCAGCGTATTGGGAGCCTCTCTGGGTGCAGGCCTACCGCCCTGCCCCTGCCCCAGCCTCTCTGGGCCACTGGCTTCCACAGCTCACTGCTCTTTGCAGGGCTACTGGTCCTGCCTGCCCAGAGGCCTGGCACCTGGTGGCCGTCTGCCCCAGAATGTACAGTATCACCGATTATAGCACCACCTGGTGGCCATGAGCGGGAGCAGCCCAGCTGCCTTCCCCTCACCCGGCAGGATGGTGCAGCCTGGCTGGCGCCGCCCCTGCCCACTCACCTCTCGCCTGCCCTGGTTCCTGGCCAGGGGCCCAGTCCTCAGCTGCCCCTTGATGGGTCAGCATCAAGGCCCCCAGGCCATCCTAGTCTCCCCTCATTAGCCCAGGCTGACCTCCTCCTGGACCTCCCTCACCCTGGGCACAGGCTGTGTGGCTCCCACAGCTTCTGGAGGCCTGAGCTCCGGCCTCTGCTGGAGCCTCAGGCACCTGCATCCTGCCACTGCCTCAGCCCCAAGGGCCAGGATTACGCTGCTTCTTGCTGCGGCAGTGCAGAGTCCCAAGCACCGACTCCCTGAGTTCCTAGCAGGCAGACAGCCGCCACGGACGAGCCCCCGTGCCCTTCCACCCCTGCTGGTGGTCGCTAATGTCCCCTGTGTGTTTACGTAATTTACAAAGGCACCTTACCGATCCACGGAAGAGAGGTGACGTGGGCAGAGAACGCGAGCGGTGACTCAGAGAAGGGGAAATACAAAGCAGCAAGATGCCCAGCCTGGAGTCGCCTCACACTTCAAGAGACAAACCAGAGCAGGATGTGGCTCCTCACAGCCACGACCACACTGTTGGGTCGGGTGTGGAGTATCAGCCTGTGTGGTGGCAGGAGTCACCCGCCACTCTGCTCCTGTGCCTTTGACCCCTGACACGAGCCTCCAGGTTTCCTCCTGAAACAGTGCTTGGTGCCCCACTGCACAGCAAGACCCCCAAGGCACACCCCCGTCCCATCTGGGAGAGATCCTGGTATTCCAGGGAGGAGGACAGAGGAAGGGGCCCCTGTGTACACAAGTGGTGAGAGTCTGAGATTAAGCGGCACAGGCAGAATTGTCCGTCTGCAGGACCTGAGTGACTTTATTTGGAGATAGTGTCCCCACAAAGGTAATCGATTTAAGATGGGGTGCTTGAGGTCAGCTGTAACCCAGTAGGGCAGGTTATCCAGGGGGGATATTGGAGGCTGGGGTGCAGCGTGGTGTGTAATGTTTGCCGAGGGCAGGCAAGGGCCTGGGTTTGATCCCCAGCACAGCAAAAAGAGTGAGGGAAGAGATGGGGACCCAGACACACGCATACGCAGAATGTCACGTGAATGTGATGACAGTGGGCAGAGCAGTGCGCCTGTGAAGTGCGGTCAAAAAGCATGATGCAGAGCCGGGCGCGGTGGCGCACGCCTGTCATCCCAGCGGCTCGGGAGGCGGAGGCAGGAGGATCGCAAGTTCGAGACCAGAGGCAGTCTGTGAAACTTAGCAAGACCCTGTCTCAAAAAGTTAAAAAAAATGGGCTGGAGGTGCAGCTCAGTGGTTCAGCACTTGCAGAGCACGCAAGCGCAAGGTCCTGGGTTCAAACTCCAGTACCACAAAAAAAAAAAAAAAAGCAGGATGTACTTGAAACAAGAAGTCATTGTGGTGAAGACACTGCCAAGTTCTTGCCACTTCCTGAAGCAGTTCCGGAAGTCCTTTTTTGCGAATGTCTAGTTTTGTCCTCTGTCATGACAACACTCTGTGTCACACACCACTTCTGGCTCAGCATTTTCTGTCAAAAATATTATGGTGTGTCCTCATCCACCTTATTTGCAAGATCTGGCACTGTGACTTCTGGCCCTTCCGTTCCTTCCATTTGGTGGAGGGTTTTCCTCTTTTGCATTGACCTGCCACTCTCCCAAACATGATGTCCTTCTCCAGGGATTGATCTCTCCTGACTACATGTCCAAAATATGTAAGACGCAGTCTGGTCGTTCTTGCTTCCAAGGAGCACTCTGGTTGCACTTCTTCCAGGACAGATCTGTTGGTTCTTTTGGCAGTCCATGGTATATTCAACAGACGTCTCCAGCACCATAATTCAAAAGCATCAGTTCTTTTCCTGTCTCCCTTGTTCAATGTCCAGCTTTCACAACCATATGATGCAACTGAAAATACCATGGCATGAGTCAGACACACCTTCGTATTCAATATGACATCTACATGCCATGGAGTACCCCTGTAATCCCAGCAACTCAGAAGGCTGAGGCAGGAGGATCATGAGTTCAAGGCCAGAGGCAACCTGAACAATTTAGCAGATGTCTCAAAATGAAAGATAAAAATGGTGTTGGGGGTGCAGCCCAGTAGTACAGTGCTTGCAAAGTATGTGGAGGCCCTGGGGTCAGCACCCCCGTACTGAAAAAAAAATGATACAAGCCACCTTGGAGGCTCTATTAGCCAAGTCTCAGGCAATGCAGGCCTAACAAGTATGATAGTCAAGAGGCTGGGGGTTTAGCTCAGTTGGTTAAAGTGCTTATTTAGCATGCGCTGAGGCCCTGGGCTCCATCTGCAGCACCACACACACAAAAGTGCGAGGGGGGAAATGCAAATGGTTACAATGACGAATAGCACCTTACACAATTAAAAAAATGTAAAGATGGCAGTAACAAGTGATAACATACTGGTTTAAAAAAAAAAAAAAAAAAACCCCGCAGGTCCACATTGATAGGTCCTAAAAAGCAGAGGGACTTGTGGCGGGAGAATGATGCCAGCAAATAAACACAGAAAGTGAAATAATTAGAAAATGGCCTTTTTTGCAGTCACTGCCCTTGGGTGACAGGGTGTGTGGGACAGGCAATTCCTGCGGCCAAGCAGCACCTCTGCTGGCCCCTCATGTCTGAGGATGAAAGGGTCCTTCCGGTGGAGCGTGGCAGCCACGTGGCAGCCAGGCTGTCACTTGAAAGTAATTTGGTTGGACGTTTGTACAAAACCCTTCACAAATCCCTCAAACCTGATTGGACAATTGGACTCAAAGCTGATTGGCTCAGGCCATTCCGTGGGCGAGCTGTATAAGAAGATGCACTGGGGCAGCTCGACCCTTTTTACCCTGGACCACCGATGAGGAAACAGCTCTCTCCACTCTCTTGCCGGGACCTTCGGTGAGGAAGGAACGCTGTCCCGCTGGGACCATCAACAAGGAAAGAACTCACCCTCCGCCAAGACCACTAACATGGAAGCACCTGCCCTTGAGACTGTATAAGAGCCGCTAGCACTTAAAGCTGTATGCTTTGGGTTTTCTCTCCACCCTGATAAAGAGCAGAGAAATAAAGAGCTGTGTTTGTCCCTGCAAGGAAAAAGCACCCGAGGCTTTTCCTTTCAGTGTCCTGAGGGCCACAGGAGTCCACGCCCCTCACCCAAGGGTCCAGAGTGAACTGTGTTTAGTATCTGTGGCAGCGCCGCCCATCCAAACATCTGGGCCAGACCAGGAGGCATGCGCCCCACACCATGGCATCACCCTCTTGTGTCCTTGACAGAATGTCCAGCCTGAGTCTGACCTGTGTCTGGCTGAGAGATGATCAGATGCATCCAGGTCTGGGCTGCATCTGTCCAACCTGTCCTGATTGTGGAGCAGGAAGGCAAAGGGGGAGGCAGCCTCAGAGGAGCCCACAGGCCAGCAAAGCAGCACAATGCGTGATTCCAGTGGGCCCTGGAGCATTACAGAAAGCCAGAAAGGACATGGCTTGACACCTGGGGCCCTGGAGTGACTGTGCCGCGTCCCTGCTGCCTCCAGGGAGGTCTTCACTCTTGGGCGAGGGCAGCGGCTGGCTGTGAGCTGCTCTCACTTTCAGACAGGTCAGATCGATCCAGAGTGGGCCACGATCCCAGCCACTGTGAGCCTGGGCAGAAGGCTGGGGTGTCCCCTCTTGCAGCGGACCACGATGTGGACGGGGACGCTTTATACATGGTCATGTTCAGCAGCTCCACGCAACTCACCCAGGTTCTCAGCTTTGGTGTCAGGGTCAGCAAGGCTGAACTCAGCAGGGGTCCCACGGGTGCTACCGGGCCACCCTCCCTTAGGACAGAGGCCCCAGCCACTGGAGGTCACCACAGGGTCTTGCCACGTGGGCGGCGCCCCACCCCTCTCCTTGTGTGATTAGCAACCCTACCCTCACTTCTCCAACAGGGTGGACAAAGCTCCAAGTTTTTTTTTTTCTTTCAGTACTAGGGGTTGAACCCAGGGCCTCGCATGCTCTGCATGCTCTGCAAGTACTGGACCACTGAGCTGCACCCTCAGCCCACTTTTTTACTTTTTTTTTGAGACAGGGTCTCGCTGTTACGCAGACTGCCTCTGGTCTTGAACTTGCGATCCTCCCGCCTCTGCCTCCCGAGCCTCTGGGATTGCAGGCGTGCGCCACCACGCCCAGCAAAGCTCCAAGTTAATGTGCTCAGCGCCCCTTGGGCCAGGGAGACCTCAGCCCAGTAACCCTGACACCAGCTCTGGGGACTTCAGTGCACCAGGCAGCTGCCAGAGGAATATGCGGGGACATGGTGCCCCGGCCAACCCACCACCCTGCTCCTCTCCCCCTCTCTCCGCTCCTTCCCATTGTCCCCCACCCCTGACCCTTGAGCAGCCTGAGGTGGGATTCTGACCTTGGCCAAGCCACAGGGGCCTAAGTCTGGGGACCCTTCATCCTGCTACCATCTCCTGCCCCGAGAGCACAAGGTTCCATTGCTAGTGGAACTCAGCGCCTGGCCAGGGCCTCCCAGAGCCTCTGCCTGACCTGCTCTTTCCTCATGCATTTTTTTTTTTTTTTTTAATTTGCAGCACTGGAGAGCTGAACCCAGACACTCACGCATGCTTTTGCAAGTGCCCTGCCATGAGCTGCACCCTCTGCCCACTTTTTATCTTTTATCTTGACATCAGGTCTTGCTAAACTACACAGGCTGCCTCTGGTCTTGAACCTGCGACGCTTCTGCCTCTGCCTCTTGAGTCACTGGGATTCGAGGCGTGAGGCAACGCACCCAGCTCTCCTCCTGTCCTTCTATCTGGACTTCGGTGCCAGCCTGGAGGTCATCTTCTGGAAGTGCCTCAAGCCCCCAGGGAAACGGAGACAGCTCAGCACATGCAGACCCGGCCTGGGATTTGGTCTGGTGGGGGGAGGCATGAAGGAGGCTCAAACAGTACAGGCGGGAGCCTCCTTGAGCCAGGGCGGTTGTCTCGGCAATGGCCGTCAGCCCGCCGTGAGGCGAGCAACCCTGGATGGCCATTCCCTGAACCACTTAGGCTGTGCCCCAGTGCAGCAAACCCAGGCCACGTGGGTTGGGGAGCGGAGGGAATGATCAGCCCCTGCTGCGTGTCCCCAGCTGGAACACCCCCCAACTCCCTGCCCTCTCTCCACTCCTGGCTGGGGCAATGATAGGGGCCGTCTCACCCCAACACCCCGTCCCCGACGTGCGAGCTCCCATGGGCTTTTTTGCTTATTTATTGAAAACAAACATCTGTGCGCTCTGTACACGTCCGGCTCCCAGGTGTTGGGGGGAGGGGCCAAGCTGGGTGGGAGAGCAAAGGCAGCTGGAGGGGGTGGGGGGCCAGCTTCTCCATTCCTGCTACTCCCCGAGCCACGGCAGCCCCTCCCCAGCCACGTCCACAGCTTCCCATGGGGGCCCTTCTGCACAGCGGCAGCGGGAACCCTTCTTAAAGCAAAATAAGTAGGGGACGGGCCCAGCCCCCACTTGCAGCCCCAGGCCCTGTGCAGCTGCCTTAGCCACCAGCATAAGAGAGACCAGAGCAGGAGGCCAGGGCTGGCCAGACTCGGGATGCTGCAGAGAAGGGTCGGGAGGTGCCTGGGACTGCCCGGGTCACCCTGGGAAGGAGGGCAGAGCTGGGCAGGGTGAGGGGCTGGGCCAGGCCCTGAGGCTTTAAGGCAAAGCAGGGTGAGGGTATGTGCAGCCCAGGGCCAGGCCGGCCTTTGGCACGATCGGGGGAGGGTGGCCACAGTGCCCGCAGGGCAGGGCCACAGAGGGCGACGGGCTGGAGGAGGGCGAGCAGCCCTCTTGGTCTTGAGCCTCCCTCTCCGGGGCCTGGCAGGTGTGCACGGGGGATGCGCATGGGGCCGCAGCCACCGCCTGACTTCTGCCCCCACAGCAGAGTCTCTGACTTGGGTCCCAGTGGTCAGCAGAGTGTGTCCGTGTTGAAGGAGAGCTGCGCCTGGTGGACAGATGGGCCAGGCTTGGGGAGGCGGCCTCAGCACCCCTACGGGGGCTGCGGGTGCTATGCTGGACCCGCCCCTGGCCCTCTGCCCCTGGGTACTCCTGCCTCAGTGCCCCACAGAGAGCTCTTGGTGGCTAGGTTCCTCCTGTGGCCTGTCTGTCCCTACGCTCTGACCCCTTCTGCTCCCCACCTCTGCTCTGGGAGCCTCCCATCTTCCAGCATGTTCTGGGCTCTGCATTTGGCCTCTGCCCCACCTGGCCCCAGATTCCCCACTGACTCCAGGCCTCAGCCTGTGCAATTCCCTCTCTGCCCTATGATCCGTGGTCAGTAGGTGGCCCCACAGCCAGTCCCCATCCTGGGGCCCTCAGCCTTAGCACCGGGTTGGCCTGGCTGGTGGGTGACACAGGCCAGTGGGGTCCTGGTGGTTGGCAGATGCTGCCTGCTCACCCGCTCCTCCTCGAAGCTGATGAGGCCCTCGTCCTCCGTATCCAGGTCCTCGGGCTCGTCCGCCACCAGGGCCCGGAGCTCCGTGGGAGCAGGCCGGGGCCTCAGCAGGCTGAGCAGGCGGCCGAGCGGGGACTGCAGGGCCGAGGGCGGCTCCGTCTCTTGCTGCTCCAGGTTGTCACTCTGCTTCTTGGCGAAGTTCACAAACACCTGGGGGACAGGGGCAGGCGCTTGGCAGGGCAGCAACCCAGGAAGGCACCGACGCCTCTCCTCGGCCCCATACTCACATTGTCCAGCGTGGTCTGGCTGACCGAGTAGTCCTCGATGCCCAGCACGCCCACCACCTGCTCCATCTTGCTGAACACCTGCGCCAGGGAGATGTGCTCCGACTTGAGCTGGTACTGCACCTTCGTGTGGTGGCGCTCCTGCGGGGGTGGAGAGGTCAGGGGCTGCGCAGTCAGGGCGCGCCGGCCCTGCGCGGCCCCGCCTACCTTGAGCATGGCCTCCGGGAAGTTCCGGTTGAAGAACCGCACCACGTCTTTCACGTTCTGGCTGCTCTTGGTGCGCACGGTGATCATGTAGCCGTCCCCAAACCTGGCGGGACACACCGTGACCGGGAGCCGTGTGGGGCCTGCCCGCACCCCTGGCAGTGCCCGCTCAGCCCCTCAGTCCCACTCCAGCCTCACCTGTTCTTTAGGTGCTGGATGCTGCCCAGGCAACGCAGCCGCCCGTTCACCATGATGGCCAGCCGTGTACACAGGGCCTCGCACTCCTCCATGCTGAGGGCAGACACACACTCGGGTTGGCGCCAGGCGGCCGCCGGGGGCAAGGCGGGGGCAGGGCCTCGCGGCACACCTGTGTGACGTCAGCACCACCGAGCGTCCCGTCTTGATGAGGTCCAGAATGAGGTTCCACAGGAAGCGCCGGGCCTTGGGGTCCATGCCGGTGGTGGGCTCGTCCTGCGTGGGGGGGTCTGGGTTCAGCCTGCGGCTGCCCACCAAGCCCAGAAGAGGAAGGAGAGGTCCCGGCCACCCCCTGGCTCACCAGGAAGATGAAGGCAGGGTACCCGATGAGCGCAATGGCTGTGGACAGCTTGCGCTTGTTCCCGCCGCTGTAGGTGCCCGCCGGCTTGTCCGCGTACTTGGTCAGCTCCAGCTTCTCCAGAGCCCACTTCACCACCTGGCAGGGCAGGGGGCCACGGTGGGCTCCACGGGGACACGTCCACTGCACGTGGCCCCCCTCGCGCCTGGCCGCTCCTCCCCGCCCTCACCCGCGCCTCGTCCTTCCAGGCGATCCCACGCAGCCGCGTGTACAGCTGCAGGTGCTCGCGGGCCGTGAGCTCGTCAAACAGTGCGTCGAACTGCGGGCAGTAGCCGAGGCTCTGCTGCACCTGGAGCAGCTCCTTGAGCACGCTGGGGACGCAGGGCCGTGAGCACGAGGGGCACTCAGCCTCCCCGCCCCCCGGCGCCCTGCCCACACCTGTGCCCGTTGATGAAGGCCTCGCCGCCCGTGGTGCTCTCGTCCCCCGTCAGCATCTTGAAGGTGCTGGTCTTGCCCGCGCCGTTGACGCCCAGTAAGCCAAAGCACTCGCCCGGGCGCACGCCCAGGCACAGGCGGTCCACCGCCAGGATGCGGCCGATCTTCCGCGACTTGTACACCTGGCAAAGGGGCCACCCGCTCAGCAGGGCAGGGGCAGCCAGCACCGGCCCCACCTCAGCGTCCCCACCAACCCAGGCCACCTTGGTCAGGTTCTCAATCTTGACCATGTCCTTGTCGGCATCCCCGCGAAGCACTCGTTGCCGCTCGCTGGCCACGTCCACATCGTCCTCCACGGGCTTTGTGGACACGGGCATGCGTCTAGGGGGATGAGGCGGGCAGGGCCAGAGTCAGGCTACCCACCTCAGCCACCCGCTGTTCCTCCAGTGTCCACTTACCCCGCTCTGTGCCAGGGCAGAAAGTGCAGGCAATGCCCAGTGGGGCCCCTGCCGTGGCCCAGCCCCCTACTCACTGTGGCCGCCTTAGGAAGTTGTACTGGCACATGAGGGTGAGAAAGAAGCCCACGAAGCCTTCGACCGTCATGGCCACCAGCCCACGTGTGACAATGTCCCACTCGAACGGGGACTTCATCTTGTCGAACTGACCTGTGGACAGCCGGCTCAGGGCCTGCGTGGAAGCTTTGGGGAGCCCGCCCCCCCCAAGCCGCCCACGCGCCAGGCCTCACCAATCTTGGCGTAGTACTCATTGATGTACTCATTGTAGGCCATCTCCATGAGCCCGTGGCCCAGGTTGTAGTTGGGGAAGATGAGGAAGCAGCTTTTCAGGTAACTGTTGACCACCTTCAAGTCCTGGGGGCCAGGCACAGCTTAGCACTGCCGCCCCAGGCCGCGCCCGCAGCGCCCCTGCCGCCCGCACACCCACCTTGTCGTGCTCAAAAAGCTGCAGTAGGAAGGTGGCCACGGTGGCCGTGATGCCGATGAAGAGGTTGATGACGATGAGGAACACGTAGGCTGAACTGGGGACCTCAAACCAGAAGGAGGCCGGGTACATGATGGGCGTGATGGACCACCTGCGGGGCGGCAGCGGTCACCGGCAGCCCTGACGCCCCATGGCCACCCTCACCGCGCCCCTTACCCATAGAGCAGGAACAAGGAGAGCACCGCGGGGAAGTTGGTGGGTGACGTGTAGGCCGGCAGGTCAAACACGAACAGGATGATGACGCAGCACGTGGCTGGGACCAGGTAGTTCAGCTGCGGAAGCAGCAGCCATGAGGGGCG
>VMDO01004428.1:21635-125874 GCA_007922755.1 Pedetes capensis
GGGGGGGGGGGGGGGGGGGGGGGGGGGGGGGGGGGGGGGGGGGGGGGGGGGGGCACACCATGTCCCACACGTAGTTGGCCAGCCAGTAGATGACAGGGCTGCAGCCACTGACAAACTGCAGGTGCTTGGCCTTGGTGGACTTCTCCGCCACGAGGAAGACCACGAAGCTGGCTGGCACGAAGGACATGGCCACGATGATGAAGATGGCGATGACAACGTCGGTGCCCTGCAGCCTGGAGGGAGGTGAGGCTCAGCCCCACATGGGGGTCAGGATGGCACGGGGAACCGGCCCGCCCCCACCCCGGCCCACGTACAGGTAATCCAGGGAGAGGCTGGCGCTCGTCTTGTTCATGGGGTGGTTGGTGACCGTGATGCCTGCATACAGAGGGAGCAGCAGCCTCAGGCCCTGCCCCACCCAAGCCCGTCCCGGCGCTGCCCACCGGCTCACCATATGCTGCAGGATTGCCCTTGCCCTTGGGCAGGTTGGCGCGCAGGATGGCGTTGTTGAGGCTGTTGAGGTAGGTGGGCATGCTGTGGTAGCCCTTGTTATTGTAGAGCACCTGGGGGGAACAAGGGGCTCAGGGAGGCCACAAGTCGTGGGTCACCGTGGACAGGGCCAGATGCCACGCAGCCCTGGGCCACTCACCTGGGCCGCCCTTCGCACGGCGATCTTCCGGACCATGGGTGGGGCCCGGACCCCAAAGGAGGCTGGGATGGACTTCTGGACGTTGCCAAAGGTGATGGCCCCGTACCTGGGCAGGTGAGTGGGAGGGGCAGTGAGGCCCAGTGGGCCGTGGCCAGCCACCCCTTGCCCACAGCCACTCGCTGCCAGCTCACCGGTGAAGGCGGAAGCGGTCAGAAGTAAAGAGCAGGTACTCGGAGACATTGTGGCCAGTGATGTCCATGAGAATGTCCCCCGTGACCACTCGCATCTGGGGCGGGTGCCCCCCGACGCTGCTGGGGCAGGAGAAGCCGGTGCCCTGCGCGGAGCAGGTGCAGCGGACAGGCTCCCGCACCAGGTGGGGCAGGGAGGGCGCCGAGGTCCACATCTCTGTGAACACAGAGTGGCATGGTGAGACCGCCCGCTCCCCGCCCACGACCCAGCACCCTCCGCGAGCTGGTACCTGGCCCGGCGGTGGGTGGCAGGGAGGTGTTCCAGGCTTGCAGCAGGTCCTCCTCCAGGGACATGGGGGAGTCCGACGGGGCGGGCGAGGGTGGGGGCGGGACGAAGTTGGACAGCGGCAGACCCTGCGTGAAGGACTCCAGGCACATGCCATCGAAGAACCGCGCAGCCAGCAGGCGGGACTCTCCACTGCTCAGGTTCAGGGTGGGCCCCAGCGAGCCGTTGGCGGGGGACTTGAGCACGCAGGTGGCTCCCACGCCCGAGGGCAGCCGGAACGTGCTCACCAGCTGCTGGGGGCTGGCGTCGGGCGACAGCTGCAGCCTGGAGGACAACAGCGAGTTGGAGGCTGCCCGTCTCTTCGCCCTCACGCACCCCCACGTGGCGGCCCCAGCCTGTGGCCTCACCGGTACTCTCGGCGCTCCTCATTGGCGTAGGGGATGAAGTTGCCGCGGGGCTGGGTGTAGTTGTGGTACTGGGAGGGCGACAGGACCAGCGGGGGCAGGTCACCTGGCGGGTGAGCAGGGGCCCTAAGCAGGTTCCAACCACTGCAGCACCCCCAGGCCCTGTGCCCCTCTTCCCAGTGTGCAGAGGGCGCAAGCTGGGAGTCTGGCTCACAGGAGCGGGCCTCTCCTGTGGGCCTGAGTAAGGTACGCAACGGGCGGGGGGACCCCGAAGGAGGCCTGGGGGAGGGAGGAGCCGAGGACCCCCTAGCACTGGGTGTCAGACCCACCGCCACCCCCACACAGTGCCAGATGGCCGTACCGATCTCGGGGACAGAGAGCGCCACGGTCATGGCCACGCACACGAAGAAGGCAGGCAGCAGGATCTGCGAGCAGAGTGCCTTGGAGTTGCGGCGGGCGCAGTGGAAGCGCTTGACCAGGAGCCCGTGGAACTGCCGCGCCTTCAGCCACCAGCCCTCCAGCTTCCGGCTGCCCTGGCCCACCTGCGAGAGGGCCTCCACCTCGGCCTCTGCGCGGAGAGGCGGAGGCTGAGCGCGCAGCCCCAGGCCGCCCTCCAGGCCCTCCCCGGTCTCCCCGGCCACCTCCACCTTGCAAGCTGACGTTGTCCGGGTCCTGAAGGTTATCAAACAGCGGGCGGTAGTCGCCATAGACGTCGGCATAGCCGGTGCCCTCGTCGCCACGGGTGGAGCCCACTGAGGACGCTGACTGCAGCGATGCCTGCGACTGGGTCAGCTCGGAACACCGAGCCAGGCTGCCGGCTTGACCCTCGCCGGACGCCGGGCCCTCTGCCCCGGGCAGCACGTCCTTCCTGGACTCCTTCATGTCTGCCACAGAAGAGGAGGTGGGAGGAAGACTCAGGTCTGCTGGCCCAGGACTCCAGTCCCTGCTGCCCACCGAGGACCCCCGCCCGACCCGCAAACCTGTCAAGGACATGTGGCCACCCGACCCACTCCTCAGGACCCGGCACTGACTTTGGGGAGCCCCAGCCCCTCATTCCCACACAAAGACCAGGGATGAGTAACGTCCCTGGGGGACGGGGCCTCTCACCGGCCTCACTGTTCTCCAGCGACTGGTCCTCCTCAGACACCTTGAGAAACACCTCCTCCAGAGTGGTGTCCATCAGCCCGAAACTGCTGAGGTGCAGCGCGTCCAGGCTGTGCTCCAGGTGCTGTGGAGGGGCTGGGTCAGCCGGAGCAGGGGGACACGGAAGACGGGGATGCCCACCTCCTCCGCCGGCCCGGCCCCTGCCCCGACCCCGGTGCTTGGCTTGTGTACCTGGAAGAGGCGCTCGAAGGCCCCCTTCTTGGCCGCCTCGCTGGGCAGGATATAGGAGAGCTCGGTGCTGGTGTCTGAGACCAGCAGGCAGGAGGCCACGTGCTTGCGGATGAACTGGGAGACCTGGGGCTCTGAGCAGCTGCTCAGCTGCGCCCGACTGGAGGGGCTGGATGCCAGCCCTGGCTCTGGGAGGGAGCAGGGGCGGGGAGAAGATTCACCGAGGGGCTGGGTAGACGGACCCTGGATGGGAACCCACTCAGGTCAAGATGGGGGCTTGCACGGACGGGCTCAGACCCCCCAGGCATCCTGGCCTGATGGAGTCGGGAGGAGGGCCCACCTTCCCACTCTGAGGTCACAAGTCGGGGGTCCTAGCAAAGGAGCTGCCGAAGGCTGGCGCGGGCACAGACCTGGGGGGGCCCTGGGCTCGACAGGCCTCTTGACCAGCGTGAGGCGGTATCCGTCACCGTAGGCGCCCTTGAGGAAGAGCGGGGAGCCGCAGCACTTCAGCTTCCCGTGGGAGATGATCGCGATGCGGTCCCCCAGCAGGTCCGCCTCGTCCATGTGGTGGGTGGACAGGAGGATGGTGCGGCCTGGGGAGACGTCCAGGGTAAGGGGGTGGGGCGGGGGTAAGCGGGCGTGCCCACGCCTGCCCGAGCCGGCTCGCCGCACCGTTCACCTGGCTTGTACTTCAGGATGAGGTCCCAGATGGCCCGGCGAGCGTAGGGGTCCACGCCGGCCGTGGGCTCGTCCAGGATGATGGCACGGGAACCGCCCACAAAGGCAATGGCCACTGACAACTTGCGCTTCATGCCACCGGACAGCGTCTGCACCAGCGAGTGGCGCTTGTTGGATAGTTCCAGGTCCTCAATCATCCTGGGGACCGGGACAGGAGGGCGATGGATGGATGGGGCGTGACAGATGGGACCCCAGCCCCAGCCCTGAACACTGCCCCTGCCGGTCTGTGCTGTGCTCTCAGCCGGTCCCCACCCGGCCCCCTGTGCCTCCTCTGGTGACCTATGCTCCGCCTGGCCCCTCCCCATCCATGCTGTGCTCTCAGCCAGTTCCCCACCCTGCCCAGTGCCTCCTCTGGTGACCTAGTTCCTGCCTGGCCCCTCCCTACCCATGCAGTGCTCTCAGCAGGTCCCCACCCGGCCCCGCCCCATGCCTCCTCTGGCGACCTACGCCGCCGGGCCCCTCCCCACGCACTTGTCCATCTCCTTGCGGATCTCCTCCTGCGCCATGCTCTTGAGTCTCGAGTAAAACCAGAGGTGCTCCTCCACCGTGAGCCGGTCGAAGAGCACGTTGTGCTGCGGGCACATGCCCAGGTTCTTCCGGATCTCGTCCATCTCCGTGCGGATGTCGTGCCCGTAGATGGTGGCCGAGCCCGACGTGGGCGGAAACAGGCCGGTCAGGATAGACCTGGGCAGGGGGGTGTGTACGTGGCGTCACCCTCCTCCACGCCCCAGGGGACCCCTGCCCGGCTCTGCTGGCTGGACACTCACATGGTGGTGGTCTTGCCAGCCCCATTGTGGCCCAGGAAGGAGACCACCTGGTTCTCGTAGAGGTTGAGGCTCAGCTTGTTCAAGGCCAGCTTCTTGTCGTTCTTATAGACTTTGGTGAGCTTGTCCACGCACACGACCAGGGGCAGGTGGGTGGGCTCCTCCTCCATGCCACGCGTCTCCTCTGCACCAGGGCTGCGGGTTAGCTGGACGGGCGGTGCTAAGGCTGCCCTAGGAACCCTGGCCCAGCACCCCCCAGCCAACATTCTGGCCCCAGCCTCACCAAAGTGCCGGCTCTCCATGGCACAGGCCTGGTCTTCCTCCATGATACTGAGGCGGGGAGCGTGTGCCCATGGCCAGCTCCACTCCCAAGCCTCTGTCCGCCCGCTGCCCAGCCAGTAGGACTTCTGCAGCGGGAAGTACCAGGGCCGCGGCAGCCCATACATGCCTGGGGGACAGACGGGAAGAGGGGGGATGCTGACCTAGGGCCTGGGAGTGACTGCCCACCCCATGGGCCACGGGCCACCCCGTGAGCTGCCCCTGTGGCATTGGGAGGAAGCCGAGAGCCGGCCCCAGCCCTGGCCGGGGAGCCCTCCCTCCAGCCTCTCCCTTGCCCCTCCACAGCTGGGCCTGTACCTGGGTGCACAGCCTCGATGTACCACGTCAGCACGCCGTAGACCACGGCGTCTACCATCAGCATGGTGACGGCGAGGAGCAGGTTGAAGTCGTCCCCTTCCACTGGGGACTGGCTGAACGTGTGCCACTGGATCCCCACTCCCGCCACCTCGTAGAGCGCAAAGTACTTGGAGCCCAGGCCAAAGGCCGTGGTGGACATCAGGGACTGAGGAGACAGCGGTGTCAGTGTGTAGGCAGGGGGAGGACCACCCCACCCCACCGGGCCTGCCTGCCACGGCCCTCACCGCGATGCACTTCTCGAAGGCGGTGATTTTGTCGTGGGCCACCTCCTCGCGGATTGCCACATACATGTAAGGCACGTAGCTCAGGAAGTAGATGATGCCGCCGCAGGCTGAGGCCAGCTTGGCCTTGGAGTACAGCACAGACACCAGGAAGCTGAGGAGGCGGCCGTGTGGCCATCAGCCACGCAACCGCTACCTCTG
Organism: Pedetes capensis; assembly: GCA_007922755.1. Taxonomy (NCBI): domain Eukaryota; kingdom Metazoa; phylum Chordata; class Mammalia; order Rodentia; family Pedetidae; genus Pedetes; species Pedetes capensis. The sequence goes on from VMDO01004428.1 coordinate 27,112, forward strand.
GCCCAAGCCCCCCTGGGTTCACCTCTGCCAGGGCCCACACATGGCTCCGCACGGGTGACCACGTGACTTCGGGTGAACTTCCCAGCTCCCTTCAGCGCCTACCAGAACATGATGGTGGCCACAGCATAGACGGCCAGGAAGAGCCAGATGATGAGTACGTGGCTGTGCATGAGCACCTGGCCGTACTTGAGGATGGCGGTGAGCGCAGTCACCGAGATGGACAGCTGCACGAAGCCAGTGATGAACCAGGCCACCCAGTGCACCGCGTTGTTCAGGCCCATGGTCTTCATCACCTGCAGTGGGGGTGGGCGAGGCGCCTTGCCACGGGGGCCCTGGGGAGGCCTCCCGCCCACCGGGGTTGGGGTCTGCCGCTGCCTGGGACCCCACCTCCTTGAGCCGGTGCTCCTTCTCGGCCACTATGTGCTGGATGGTCATGGCCACGGAGTACACCCACGAGATCACCATGCACAGCGGCATCATGTGCTCGATGACGAACAGAAAGCTGGGGGGGACGGCAGGCGTGAGTGGCGGCTCCAGCCCAGGCCAAGCCCCGCCCATGGGCCCCCGCACTCACTCGTCCCGCGTGTAGCAGGGGTAGGGGAACATCTGCACGTAGTTGCCTGGCTCCACTACGTCGTGGCCCACGAAGGTGTTGATGATGGCGCGCTCCATCATGTCTGCAGGAGGGGCACGGGGCGGCAGTCAGGGGCAGGCCGGCCCCCTTCCCCACCTCGGCAGCTCCCAGCCCTCACCCTGGATCCACACGAAGCCGTAGAGGAAGTAGAAGCGGCCGCCCGTGTTGGGCCCGGGTCTCCAGTAGGCCCTCCGGATCTCGTTGGTTTTCTCAGTGAAGCTGGAGTTCTGGCGGATCTTGTAGTGCACGTGGGGAGGGAGCGAGCCATCCTTCCGCGTCTGGAAGATCACACCTGGGGGCAGGAGGCCGGGGGATGTGGGGATGGGAGGGGCTGGTGCAGGGAGGTGAGGCGTACTGTGGGTGGGCGGGGCTTCAGGGATGGGGGCGGGGCAAGGTGGGACCCAGACAGGGTTAGGCTGGAGGAAGTGGCAGCTGGGGGAGGACTTGGGTGGAAGGGGTGGGTCAGAGGGGCGAGGGGCGGGAAGCTGACAGGCAACAGGGTAGGCGGGGCTACAGGGATGGGGCGGGGCCAGGTGGGACCCCGTCGGGGTTAGGCTGGCGTGTGGGCGGGGCCTAGGAGGAAGCGCAGCAGGGGTAGGACTCGGGTGGACACGGTGGGTGGGAGGGTGACAGGGAACAGTGTGGGCGGGGCTGGCGTAAACGCTGAGAGGCGCAGTCCGCAGCTCACTGGCAAACACGGTGACGTTGTCCTGGTAGGCCTGGTTGAGCGTGTAGTTGACGATGCTCTCCTCGTCAGGAAAGCCCTTGAAGATGTCCACGCTCACCTGGGAGGGCGGCATCGTTGGAGCCTGCCCTGGGCGCGTGCGGGGCAGGGGCGCGGGGCGACCCTGCAGGGCTCCCCGGCCCCACCTTGGACATGAACTGGATCCAGCCACAGGCTGCGTTGTCGATGGTGTCCAGCTGCTGGAGGAGTGCGGTGCCATTGGGCAGCGAGAAGTTGTCCTGGCGCAGGGCCGGTGGCAGCTCCTCCAGGGACAGGTTCAGAGCTTCCGGGTGCAGCCGCAGCTCCGTCACGTACTAGGGGTGGAGGGTGGGCTCAGAGGGCGGCCCTGACGCCCCGGATCCTCACAGGCAGGCCGCCGCCCCCTCCCGCACCCCCTGCACCTGCTGCAGCCAGTGCAGATGCTGCTGCAGCCGGCCCTGCTCCAGGAAGCTGCGGATCTCCGCGGAGATGTTGAGCCAGACCTGGGCATAGTGTGTCACATTTCCCACGAAGGCAAACGTCTCGTTGGCCTGAAGAGAGTGAGGGCCTAGATGGGGGCTCCCGGAAGGACCCGCCATTCTCCACCTCCTCAACTTCCCAAGCACCTGGCTGGTTCCCAATAAGCACCAACCAAACCCTGAACCTGGGGCTGGGATTTAGCTCAGTTGGTAGAGCGCTGCTCTGCAGTCTCTGAGGTCCCCAGTTCAATTCCCAGCACCGCAAAAATGGGAGAAGGGCCTAGCAACCCACTCCCAAGGCAATCTCAAAACAGTCAACCATTGAGAACCCTATGAGGGTCGATATGAGTTGTAAACCGACTCGACGGCACCTAATAACAACCAACCAAACCTTGACCCTGGCTGCAGGTCCACCTGAAGGCCCAGCCCGCCTTCCTCAGCATCCACAGGAAACCCATTCCGCCCATGTCCCAGGCAGCATGGCCTCCCTCAGGAGCTGTGCCTTCTAGCTCTTTCCTTGGACCCCTCTCCACATGGGGACCCCTTTGGGCAGTCTGACATCTCTCTCTGATCTCTGCCCCCAGGTTGTATGGGCCCCTCCACATCCAGGCCCTGCCAGGCCAGCTTCCAACCTTGTCTTCTGCTATTCCAGACAAGCCCTCTCTTGGGGCCCCAATGGCCCATGATGCCCCCACCCATCCATACTGCATGCAGGGACATCTCTGCATTCACCCCTCCTCCAACCAGCACTGCCCAGCCCTAGCCAGTGAGGTGGGGCAGGGGACACTGGCCAGGGCCAGGATGGTGACTGAGGTCAGGAGCAGAACCAGAAAGGACACCAGCAGGGGCCCAGGGAGCCCCAGGAGTTCCCGAGGGAGGAAGGAGCTGAGTCCCTCTGTACCTCGGACCCTAGAACCCCACCGGTCCTGCACCCGCAGAGGCCCGCCAGACCTCAAGGGCCGGGGCACACATCCCCCAAGAAGCCGCAGCCTCCTGTGTCAATTTCACCCACCCTCTGTTTTGGGGGTCCCCGCCTGCAGAGCCCTCCAGCCAGGCCCCTGCTCCTGCTGGGGAAGACAGCTCGGAATGTGCCAGACCCACACACCTTGAGGATGACTCGGTCGGCCTCGGAGCCCGCGGGTGCGTACAGGATCTTGGGGTTGCTGGTCATGAGGTGCACGAGGAGGCCCAGGTTCCGCTGCTCCTTGCTCGTGAAGCCCAGGGAGCTCATGTTGCCCCTCCTCAGCGCTTCGGGCTCGATGGTGCTGGAGGGGGCAGGGGCATCAGGGGCAGGGCTTGGGATGAGTGGATTGTCGGGATGAGGCAGGGGGCCTGGCAACACTGGGCAGTTGGGCGTGGGGGTGGGGGACCAAATAGGACCTTAGGAGTACGGACCATGCGTCACGGCGGGTGAGTGGCACCCCCCACCGTGTGTGCGCGCGCGCGCGCGCGCGTGTCCCTGTGCATCCTCACCCGCCCCCCATCCCCTGCCGCAGACCTACCGGTTGTTGCCACACAGAATGGGCTGCAGACCGGCCCAGAGCTGCACGAAAGCTGAGCACTGGCCAGGGAGCGTGTCCGGGGAGGCGGGGGCCGTGGCTGCCTGGGCGCCCTCCTCGGCTGTGGCATTGGAGCCTGTGCCTGCCCCTGTCCCAGTGCCATTGACGATGCCACCGGGGCTGCCGGCTGGAGACCCTGTCGCCCGGCCAGTGCAGGCGCCCTGGGGCAGCAGCAGGGCCAGCGCCGATAGGACATCCACGTCCTGCAGAATCTTCTGGGCGTCCAGCAGGTCCCCTAACAGCGTCTGCAGGCTCCACGGGGGCGGTGGCCGCTGCTGGGAGGCGGAGCTGTTGTGGGGGTCCAGGCCCAGCTGGGGGGAGACCGGGCATGTGGGACAGTGCAGGCCAGGAGAAAGGAGAGCTATCTGAGGGCGGTGCAGGTGGGTGATTCAGGAGTGAGGAAAGGAGGGGGCCAGAGGGGGCGCGGAGACTGGGGGAGGGCTTGCGGCCGGGGGGAGGGGGTCCTGGCTGGGGACTGGAGACACAGACTGGAGTAAGACAGCAGCAGGGCGGGAAGCATGAGTCATGGCTGGAGGGCACCAGATGCCCGGCCCTGGGAGCCAGGCCAGGCACAGCCTGGGACTGGGCCCCCAGCCCTGGGCTCCAAGCAGCTCAGCACCTGCCCTAGGATGGCCAATAGATACGCTGGCCCAGTGACAGGCAGGGCCTCACCTGCTGGGCAATCCTGGCCATGTCCAGCTGGTCGCGGAGCTCAGCAGCCAGCCAGGTGAAGCGCTGGGCACGAGCCGCAGCCTGTCCACTGCAGACTGCATCCTGGTAGCCCCGCAGGGCCACCTGCTGGCCCTCGGGCATGGTGAGGATCCGGCCCAGGTCCCCAGAGCCTGGTGCACAGGTCAGCTGCTCCAGGACGGCAGGAGCCAGCAGGAGCTCCTGGGGGAGGAGCACCGGAGACAGGTGGGGCCACACACGGCCTCCACCTCAACCAAGAGGCCACCAAGGGCCTGGCCAAGATGGCCTGGGGTCTTGCTCCACCCCACGCACTGTGCCACGTGGTGGGGCAGGAACTCATAGTGCCTCCTGGCTCCCCTTCCCATGCTGGCCAAAACCTCCCAGGGGCACTTCCATTTTGCCAGGACGGACCCTCTCCTAATCCCCTGGGGGGCCCCCACCCCGCCCAGAAGCAGGCAGCACACCTCCCCCCCCCCCAGAGACAGGCCCCTTACCTCCATCCGGGACAAGGGATTGCTACCCAGGTGGCTCCAGGGCTCCTGACCCCTGAGGAACCCTGCCTCCCCACTCAGGGCAGGCAAAGGGCCAAAGAGCAGGCGATAGACCTGGGCGGGGGAGGGGATGTGGTCAGGCAGGGGCTGCGGAGCCCTGAGGGTGGCTGAGCTCCTTGGCAGCCCCTGTCCCACCGCTGTAGCCAGGGGCCACGGGAGGGCAGCAGAATGTGGCTTGGGCTGGGTGCTGCCCCACGAGCCACTGTACCCGTGGCTGATACACAGCCCACCTCACCTCAGCCGGGTCCACACTCGCAGCCAGGAGCGCCTGGGCCGTGCTATTGGGCAGCGACAGGTTCTGCATCAGGAAACGCCAGAGCTCCCGCTGGTCCCTGGCCACCGTGCCCAGAGAGAAGGAGGACACTGGGGAGGCAGGAAGACAGGTCTGAGGGTCTGGCTCCACCAGGACTGGGTCTGAGATGGGCTCTGAGCCAAGCCTCCAGTGCCTCAGCTTGACAACTGTGACAGGCGGGTTGGCTGGGCCCACTGGAGCGCATGGATGGGAATCTGGCACTGGGAAGATGTGGGGCCTGGGGCAGAGACGGCCAGCCGTGGCCCAGAGTCACGAAGCCTGCTCCAACCCAGCCCTCCCCGCGGGACACACCTGCAGGTCTGTCTGGGTGGCTCTCCCAGGCTCCCGGGCCTGAGCTCAGGGCCTCCAGGTGCTGACGCAGGGCCTCAAGCTCTGAGCCCAGGCTGGGCCGTGCTGGGTCAAACAGGTTGCCTTCCTCTACCACGCGGTTGAGGCGCTCCAGCAGCTGGGTGACCCTGCACCGCCAAAGGACAAAGGACGTCACACACCGGGACAGAGTGGGGAGGGCAGCTGGCTCCGAGGGACGCGGCGGGGTGCTCACGTGGAGTTGGCATACTGCAGGAAGCCGAACTCGTCCCTCTGGCCATCGGGGCATAGGGACTGCATGACCGGCAGGATCCCAGCGGACGTCAGGGGCGCAGCCGTGTAGAAGGCTGGAGGGACGGGGAGAGGAGTCAAGAAGGGGGAGGGAGACGGAGGCCAAGAGCGCTGTTTAGAGAAGGTCGGCAAGGAAAAGCAGCTTCAGGGGAAAGACAGGTGGGGGACAGAGCACCTGGCCCCCGGCTGTGCTGAGGCCAAGTGTTCTGGTGCAAATGACTCTGTAGGTCAGAGGTCAAAGGGCCACCTGCCACCCCTTTCCATGTAACTCCCAGAATGCCACCCCTCTGCCTATGGAAGATTCAAAGGCCTTGGCACCACCACTCTCCCCAAAAATTCTGGCATGGCACTGAAGAGCCCAAGGGAGCGTGTGAGCTCCACAGGGCCATGACCTCTGACCTCTCAGGCCAGGTGGTTAGCACAGTGAGTGTGGGAGCTGTTGGAAGGGAGAGTCGCCATCTGAGCCGGCCCCAGCCCAGTTAGCCCAGGCTATCCTAGGCAGCCCATCCATCGAAGGCATGGCCAGACACCCCCACAGCACGCTGCTGGGGAGCCAACCCTATGGCCTGACTGGGGCACCAGCTGTGGCCCCACGGCCTGCCCCTTCACTGCCCACCCCCACCCTGCGGTGCACCCTCTCCTAACCCCAGCAGGAGGCTCTGCAGGCCCTGCCCCCCAGGGAGGCGGTTAATGCAAGCAAGAGGGGTGTGAAGCCGCACCAGGACCCGCGGCGCCCCGAGGCTGCCGCCTGGGCCAGCAAGGAGGAGGCGGCTGCTCACTTACAGACTGCATGCGGGCCGCCGAGGAGAACAAGAGACCATGCGGGGTGGGGGCGGGTCAAAACAGAACAGAGGAAACCAGTGAGTTCCTGCGCCCGCCAGGACCAGGCGCCATCACTCGTGGCCGCCGGGGCCGGCCACGACCTCCACAGCCCAGCGAGGGCACGTGGCCGTGGCCACGTGGGGAACGGGCACACGGACCCACAGCCTCCAGGGGTCGTGGGAGGGGGCACGTGCAGACAACACCCCAAGCTCACTTGCCCCACCCGCCCGCCCGCGGCACCCAGGCCAGGCCGGGCCTCACCTTCCTTCACGGAGATCGTGGGCTTCTTCTGCCGCAGCCCCAGCAGGATGAAGAACAGGACGAGGGGGATGAAGAGCTCGAAGGCCAGGACCCACTGGAAAGGGCGGGCTGCGTGAGGACCCTGCCCGGGGCTGGACACGACCGGCATGTTCTGGCCTACACCCCCCGGCCCCCTGAAGGGCTCAACAGCCAGGACCACGTGTTCCCCCGGGGGCTACAGAAAGTCAGCACAGGCCCTAAAGGCCCAGCCACGGTTTCGGCCCCTCCCAGGGTACAAAGAGATTGACTGTCATCCAGTGCTACTGAATCACGTCCCCAGACCCCAGCCTAGATTCTGCTTGCCACACCAGAGACCCCCTGCTCAGGGGGTCCTGAGGCTCTGAGGCCCTGGCCCGAGGCTCAGAGCCAGCAGGGACAGATCAGCCAGCTTGTGGTCCACTCTGACCCATGCAGCTGCCAGAACATCTTGTCCCTCCCCATTTGCTGGGCTGCCTGGGTGGGATCTCAGAGGCCTACTTAGCCACGTGTGGTCTCTGCCTACCTGCAGCTCCCACACACCCCTGTGGCCACCCTCCTCCCTAGCGCTGCAGCAAACTTGCGCCTGTCACACAAGAGCCTGGGGAGAGCTGGGCACGGTGGCGCACGCCTGTAATCCCAGCAGCTTGGGAGGCAGTGGCAGGAGGATCGCAAGTTCGAGACCAGGGGCAGTCTGCGTAACGTAGCGAGAGCCTGTCTCAAAAAGTAAAAAAAATGGGTTGGGGGCGCAGCTCAGGGGTCCAGCACTTGCAAAGCGTGCAGGCGCGAGGCCCTGGGTTCAACCCCCAGAACCGCAAAAGAAAAAAAAAAAAAAAAAAAGAGCCTGGGGAGATGAAGTCTGGTACGAGGGAGGCCAAGCCTGAACCCCAAACCTCTAGACAGAGCCGATTGGGGGTCTGGCAGCCCCTGGTCCCCGAGGCAAAGGCACCTCTTTCTGCACTGGCCTCTCATCCTGGGAGCTCCGGCTGCTCAAGGCTGGGCTGCAAGTCGAGCCCTGAGCAGGAAGGAGGCCCAGGACCCAGATCCTCTCCTGGGAGTCTTCAGACACAGGAGGCCTTCCCTGGCTCCCGCCCCCACCTCAGCTCAGGGACACTGGCCAGGAGATCTCCTGGAGACCACAGGACACAGGGCCTGGCGCTCCCCCGCCCGAGGGCAGCTCCCCTCCGCGCTCTGAGGCATCTGTTCTCCATCCCCACCCCCCCACCAAAGCAGACTTTGGGGCCCTGGCCGTGTGGCGGGACCAGCTCGGGCTGTGCCTTCTGTGCTCTGACAATAGCTCTCTGTGACCCAGAACACCAGGCTGTGTGTGCACACCCCACGCCCGCCCAGCCCGTGCCAGCCTCCAGCCCGCCCCAGGGTGGGTCCAGTCCAGGGTCAGTCTTGTGCGTCCAGGGCCACACGCACAGGGCAAGGGTAACTGGAGGCAGGGGTCAGGGCCCAGGATCCAACCCCCTGGCCCCCGCCGTCTCCACCCTGCCCTGGGCACCTCCACCCCAGGAACTGCAGCAGGGGCAGGTTGCCTCCCCTGTTGCTATAACAACGGCCGTGCAGGAGCTGTTGGGAGGAGAGTCCTGGCTGGTGGTGGTGGATACGGCCGGGCATCTGGTTACAGGCAGCCAGCACAGGTCCAGTGCCACCTGGACGCCTCACCTGAATGAGAGCAGGTGGCCAAACCCCTGTGCTGCCAGACTTCAAGAGCAGCCCAGAGCCTCCACACTGTCCCAGGGCTTGCATGCCCACCCTGGGCCTGAGCGCCCCTTCCTGCAGCCCCACCCCTGCTGTGTCAAGGGGGAGAACAGGGGAGCCGCAGGGGGACCCTGAGGGCCTTTCACCCTAGCCACTCTGACAAGGACCCCATTCCTTCACCAAGGGTAGCCTGCAGCCGCAAGGTAGACCCCAGTCCAGTAACCAAGAGAGGAGACAGGCCACGCTCAGGGAAACTGAGGTGCAGCGCTGGAGAGGAGGAAGCGTGCAGGGCAGAGGCCTCACGCCCTCGTGAGGGCGTGAGCTTTGCCCTCGTGCTCCCCAGCCCCTAGCTTGGCATTCAGGGCAAAGCTTCTGCCCAGCCCCCGCAGCCCAGCTCTGAAGCCCAAGCGCTTCCCAGGAGTGTGCCTGACGTCCAGCCAGCCCGGACTCAGGTCTCCTGGAGGAAGAAATCCACTCGCCGCAGCCACAGGCCAAGGACCGGCACTGTGGGCCGCTGGCCTCGGGAGTGCCATAGGGTGGGGCTAGTCCCCGGGAAGGACAGCGGGCACCTCTCACCTGATTGCCAGGTTTCCTCACAAGCCGCTGCTCCCTTCCCTGAGTCCTGGGGCCCCCACTGGATGCAGGGACCACATTTTTGCCTCTGATCCCCAGCCCTGGACACTGCTCTGACAAGCACCTGGTGCTAATACTAACCCATGCCACATCCCGAGTCTCCTCCTGGCTCCACCTTGCAGTCCCCGGTGACCCTATAGCTAGAGCTGCAGGCCTGAACCTTGAGACCCAACACCAGCCAGCCCCGGGCACTCTAAGCAGGAAGTATACCCAACCCTGGCTCCCTGTCAGAGCCAGGTGCCCTGGGGAACCCTGCCAGGCCATGGTGACGCCTGCCACCCCACCCTGTCTGCAGTCAAGGCTTTCCCACTGTGCACCTGAAGCCCTCAAGCAGCACGGCAGGAGCCTGGTGGCCCAGGGGGTCCACCGCCTTGGCCAGCCAGGAGGATGCCTCCTCCTCAGGCCCCCAACCCATTCCGGGCCCACCCTGGAAAATCCCAGGGCCCTTAGAAACGCCAGCTGGCCCAGGCCTCTGGCCCATGCACTGTCCCTGGCCTCCCCTGGGCCAGAGCAGAGGGGACCAACAGAAATCCACGCCCCAGCCCTGCCCCACACCCAGGGCTCCTGCCCCTGACAGTCTTCTGTCCTGGTTGCCTTGGGCATGGTGCTGAGGACTCCAGGGCACAGCTCCACACGGCAGCCCCAGAGAGAGGCCCAGGCAGGAGGAATCACCCCAGAGCCTTGGGGGAGGGAACTGGCCCCAGAGGACAAAGGGGTGCTGGGACTAGGCTGGCCAGGCCTGGAACAAGGGCATTCTTGGTGGCTGAGAAAGCAGGAGCGAGGGCTGTGGACATGCCAGGAGGGGTCCAAGGTGGGGTGCCGCGCTGCTTGAAACTAGCCTCAGCCTCAGGCGCCTGCCCAAGGGCAGAGTGGCGATGGAGGCAGGGAAGGGACAGGTCGCAGGGCCAAGGAACCCCCGAGCTGGATGTCGTATCCCAGCCAGCGCCCTGTCCTAGGAGCCAGGGCTGCCCACTAGCCAGAGTCCTGGGGCACCTGCCTCCACCCCAGCCGCCCCGAGAGCGCTGCGGAGGGCGCTGGCCCGTGACTCAGCCGCGCGCCGAGAATGTCAGTGGGCGCGGGCGGCGCGGGCTCCGTAAGCCCCATCTCCAGGCCAGGGCGCCCGCAGGGGCAGCGGGCCCGCCCAGGGTCTGCGCGCGCCCGGCCCGCACCCGCGCCCGCGCCCGGGGGAGCGCACCGCCGACCCGGGCTCGGGGCCTGCGGCTCCGGGCCGGCGGGCGCGGGTCGCTCACCGGGCTCCGGCGCTTCAGCGTCACGTTCTTCCAGAGCAGCAGCTGCAGCTGGTGCAGGAAGCCCATGGCGGGGCCGCGCTCCGCCGCCTCAGCGCCGCGGCCCGCTCCTCTGCGCGCCCCGCCAGGCCCCGCTACCCGCCGCGCCGCTCGGCATCGCCCGCGCGGGGGCGGGGCGCTCGGGCGTCCGGGACCGGTTCCGCGCTGGCTCCGCCCCGACGGTCGCGGCGACAGCGACTCGCGCCCGCGCCCCGCCCGCGCCTGCCGCCCCCGCTTAAAGGAGCCGCGCCACGCCCGCGTCCGCCAGGGGGCGCCCAGGCCAACAGGCACCTGCGCAGCAGGCGAGTCACCCAGAGGGGAGGCGAGGTGCCCAATGCCGCACAGGGCCTACGTCTAAACCGAGACCCCAGGCTCACCCCTGTCTGGTCCTGGGGCAATTTAGGCGCAGCACGCTCTTCCCAGGGGCTTCAGATCTGCGGACCCTCCCATCCCAAGACTCCTGTGGAGGCGCCCCTAAGTGCCCACTGTCCCCGAGGCACCCTGAGGGGAGGCTTGGTTCTACCAGATCACCGCTGTGCCCCGCCCTCCTCGAAGGTGCGGAGCACGAGCACTTGGGCGAGAAGAGTTCGCCACCCGGTGGAGGACCGAGATCCTCCCCACTAGGATATCCCACTTGCACAAGGCCAGCGCAGCCCAGCACGCCTTGAAGAGGGCCCTTTAACAGCGGCCATGACTGCCCACCCCAATAAGGCCTCCGTGTGTCCCTTGTGTGTGAGCCACCTGGTTACTGAGTGATACTGATTAGACTCTTAAGATGGAGGGGGTGCCCCGCAATGATTGGGAGTGAAGATCGCTCTGCAAGCCCTGGGGCTGGCAGGCTTGCACAGGCACACAGTGGGCGTGGTGGCAGGGCGCACAGCAAGGCCCCGCCCCTCGCTGCTCCAGGCTATTATCCAGACGGGGTTCCCCGCAAGGAGTCTGAGTTGGTTTTAACGCAATCAGGCTGGAGTTGCGTCGGGTCACGCTGTGACTGAGAGGCGGCCACTGCAGCTTTCTGCGCACTCCATGCGGGGTGCAGGGGTCAGCGGGTGATGTGTAGCTGTTCCCTAGGTGGGTGGCCACCGGAACTGGAGGGGAATAACTGGAAACTGTCAAGGACGACGGAGACCGATTCCTGTCTGAGAAAGTCAAACACGTCTCAAATGGATGCGGAGGAACCAACCCTGTGGTATAATTCACTACAGTCTCCAATGTGGCCAGCAGGACAGTCCTGGCGAGTCTGCCCAGGCCACCACTCTGTGAGAAACAATAGGACATGAAGGGATCACTGGCCCCCAAAACTGTTCCCTGTGGGCAGGAGCGTGTGAGTGGACAGGCTGCCTTTCCAGGCATGGCGCTCTTTTCTTCCCGCGTCTGGGCTGAACGTGGTGTCTGCACAGGGAGCCTGGGGTGGGGTAGGTTCCACAGAGGTGGCTGGGCACCTCCTGGAGCCAGGCTCAGGTCGGGACAGACAATGGCCTAGCCTGGGTTTGGCTGTTGTTGCAGGGTAGAGTCCTCCACGTGGTCAGCAGAGGGCAGCAGAGGGCCACTGGCCGTGGGACTGGGGAGGTCGGTGGGTGGCTTTCATGGCTGCTTACTGGTTTCAGTTTCCCACCTGTGAATAGGACGGGTGAGGCTGTGTAGGGTCCCCCCTGGGGTACACAAAGAGGGTGCCCCTAAAGCAAATGGATGACCTTTGAAGCTGCAGGTCCCCCCCACTCCCAGCCCCTTTGTAGGGGTGGGGTGACGCTGGGCAGGTGGGTGAAGGCACACACCCTCACCCAGCCTTAGGACACTTCCTTCTCCCCAGTTAGCCCACGAGGCTGGGTCAGGGCAGGAAGCCACGGGCAAGCCTCTCCCACAAGCTGAGGGAGAAGGGGGGCTTCCTGCCTGCACCTCCACCCCAGTCCTCAGGGCAGGGACCAGCCTGTGCCCCCCCGCAACTTGGCCTCTGGGGTAAGGGACAGCTTAGCTCCCTGACTTAGCAAGCCTCTCAGACAGAGGGAGGCCCTGAGGCCCAGCAGGCAGCATGGGGTCAGAAAAAGGAGCTGAGGGGGAGCAGTGGGCAGGGAGGGGTGGCAGGTGGGGCTGCTGCCTTGCCCAGACCTGGCCCGGGAGATCCGTGGTCATTGTCTTTATTGCTGGGCGCCTCCTCCTGAGCAGACTGTCTGCAGAAAACCCAGAACCAGCAGGCTCTTTCCTCGTGTCCCTGCCCAGGGCCCCAGCACAGGTCTGCGCCTGCATCTCTGCGACCAGGGTGCCTCAGCTATGGGGGCTCAGGGAATGGAGGTTTGGTCCCCACAAGCCACAGGCAGTGATGTCCCCAGCTCCCAGGACACTGCCGCCACCCCCATTCAGCTGAGCTTTGATTCACCCAAGGTTTGCTCCAGACGGGGAGGGGAATTCTCAGGCAAGCTTCCTCTTTGATTAGCCAGCATATCGATCCCCACTAACTCCCTCCCTTCTCTTGCCTACTGCCCCAAATCCCCACTCCAAAGCCCACCAGCCTCCTCCTCCAGGCAGCCTCCCAGCCCAGGCCAATCCTCCCTCACCCTTACTTCCTGGTCTCTGACCCCAGCCTCCAGTTAGCGCCATGGTAATCCATGGGGGCCGGATGCTCAGTGGTTTGATTTCAACACCTAACCCTTCCACCCACCCGGCCTCCCCTGCCAGCAGGAGCTCAGGTCTGGAACCAGCCTTCAAGGTCCTCATAGACCTGGGTGCGAGGCAAGTGAGGGTAGCGGGCGCAGATGGCGCAAAAGCGCTCCCGCCAGTCGGTGAACAGCCTGACGCGGAGCTTATCGCGCCAGGCAAAGAAGCGACGATAGCGGCTCTCGTTCATGCCGGCAAGGAACATGGCCAGCTCACGGGCTGAGCGGAAGTCGTCCACATGCACAAAGGCGTCGGCAGGCACAAAGGCCTCGTATGTGGCCCGAGGGGGCCCCAGCACCACAGGCACGGACCCAGCCGCCAGCGCGTTGCGCCAGAATTTCTCTGTGATGTAATCTCGGTGCTGTGAGTTCTCAAAGGACAGGTAGAAGCGGTACCGGGCCACGGTGGGCAGCAGACAGTCGGCGCACAGTGGCCGCCCACTGGCTCGTCCGAACACGTCCACCTGCAGGTAAGGTGCCAGCTGCCGATACAGCCTCGCACGCTGCTGCCGCTCCTGGAAATTGCTGACCACCCAGACAGCAGTCCTGCTCTTGGCGGGCAGTGCGGGCGCGGGCCCTGAATGGGGCTCCAGACGGCCATAGGGCACAAAAATGTCTGAGTCACGCCGGTAGCTCAGCACCCAGTTGAAGATCCCACGGAGGTGCCTGAGACCGTGGGTGTTGCTGGGTGACTCCATGGAGGCCCAGACCCAGGGCTGCCCACGTGGCCGCTGGGCCAGGGGCAGGTGGGCGCGCCGGGTCTCCAGCTCGCGGTGGTGGAAGACCACGGCGTCGGCGCTGGCCAGCAGGCTGCGGTTGGTGCTCAGGCGGCAGTGGGCCATGCCATAGCAGGTGCAGGTGCCACTCGGCAGCTCTGGGGGCCGCTCGGCAAAGGGCCAGTGCCACACGAGGATGGTGACTGTGGGCTGGGGTGCCGGGGCCCCCCTGGTGGCGGCTCCCAGCAGCCACAGGAGCCAGAGGACCACAAGCACCACACCCCCAGCCAGAACCCCCCAGGCCCGCAGCCTCCGGGTGGGAGTGCACACTGCAGCAGAACAAGAGAGGAGAGGCTCTGTTACCCCAGGCTAGGGATGCTGCAGGTCCCCACTCCCCCCGCCTCGCTCCCCCCAGCCCGGGCCTCCGCCAGGGCCAGGCACTCACCAGCCTGATTCATCCACAACCTCCTGGAATCAGTCACCCAAGAAATCTGAGGTTTTCAAATCACGGCAGCCTTCCCAACACAGGCGCCCTGAAATCAAAGATGCACCCCTACTGCGGCCCTGCCTGGAGGCACCTCTTTTCATCTGCCCAAGGTGAGGGGAGCCAGAGGCCTTCCCACTCCTGCCCCACCCCTTCCCCGTGGCCCTTGGCATCCTCCGGCTGCTGGAAGTGGGGATGGCGACAGGAAGAGGGCCAAGCTGGGGCCCCCCCGCCCACCTCTGCGGGTGTCTGAAGAGATCCAGAGATGACTGGCTGGGTAGGGAAGGGAGGAGGGGGCCGCTTGGCCCCCGGAACACCAGCATGGGAGTGCCCTGAACAGAGGCGGGCCCTCCCCAGATGGGCATCGCTGCCAACACCCACTGTGTGGCTCCAGGCACCCGCAAGAGCACAGGTGCCCTTCCCTAGGAGGCCATGCTGGCCCCTCCCTGTGGCTCACCCACTTCCCCGCTTGCCCCCGCCAGGCTGGCCCTGGCCTCTCAGACCCTTGGGGGCCCCAGATGTGCTGTGCTCAGCTCTTCGCAGGAGGCTGGGGTTTCTCACTGGGCTGTCCTACATCACCCCACCTCTGACACCCCTAGGAACTGGCTCGTCCCCGGAATCCAGATCCCCAGAGAGGGGGTCCATCCTGGAGTCCTGGGAGACCCCAGCCGTGACCACCAGGGCAGACTCTGGGCCACACTGGGCCCTAGCAGGGTCGTTCCCTACCCAGGGACATAAGTCCACAGGAGCCCCCGGCGACAGGATGGGCCCCGGGTCCTGGTGGGCTGAGAAGGGCAGCTGGTCACTCATTTCCTCCTCACTGCCCCAGAGGGGCTTTCCAAGCTGGAAAAGGACGGAGTCATCGTGTCCCTGGCGGGGACAGGCAGGCGGGCGGGCAGGGGGCTGGCGCCCGCTGCAGAAACAGGAAGGCTGGCCCCAGCCTGAGGTCTGGCCTCCCTCCACCTCCCTCCAGCCAGCCCCGGTGGAGCGGCCCGCACGCTTCAGGTCAGGTTCCTTCCCCTTTAACCCGGCCCCTCTGAGCTGGCGTTGCAGCAGGCCATGGCTGGCCAGCCCGGGATGGCCTCGCAGGGCCCCCACACTGGGCTCTCAGCTGAGGTGATGCCCCGTCGGCCTCCTGCGGCCTCACCCGGTCCCAGGCCGGGCATGGCAGCCTGGGCCCATGTTGATGTCCTAGAGCGCCAGACCAGGAGTCCTGGAAGGAAAGACGCAGTAGGCCAGGTCGGCTGCGCTGGGCCATCCTCAGGTCTACCTCCCACGGCCAGCCCAGCCCTGTCCTGTGCCACGCCTGTGCCCCCAGCGCTCCTGGCCTCCCCCAGCCACGGCCCTGCATGAGGACAAGGCTGCCCTTGGGATGCGAACCAGGCAGCTGGCAGCAGACTCAGGGTGGGGAAGAGGCAAGCGCAGGAGAGGGTGGCCGTTGGGCCCAGCAGAGGTGCCCGCCTCCTGCGGCTCGCCATTCACTCCAGCTGTGGTGGCGAACTTGTGCAATGCCTGAGGGGGAAGGGGGAGGTGGGGACTGCGAGAAACCGCCAGCAGGCTGAGGCACTTCACTCCCCGACGGCTGGCCACGGGCAGGCAGCTGCGCCAGACCTTGCTTCCAGCCCCCAGTGTCTAGGGAGATGGCCAGGGTGGCACCTGCATCTCTGACCCCACCCTTGGCATCTCTCCTGGCAGAGCCAGCCCAGGGGAGCCACGCCCTGGCTGCAGGCCTCACTTCACCCCACCCCACCTCTGCTCCTTGTGGCGGGCACCAGGTGCCTGCAGGAAGAAGGCCATCCTGCCAGCCTGGGGCCACCAGCTTCTGGCTGCTGGGGACCTCTGTCCTTCCTGTTTGTGCTGCCAGCCTGGTGGGGGCCCTTGCCACGGCCTCACCCACACCCCCACCACGCACGTGCCAGCTTGGGTTGGCAGCCGTGGGGCCTGATCTTGAGAACATGCTAGCCGGGGAATAAACTCCGAGGGTTGACCCAGAAATGGGTCAGAACGAAAGAGGAAAAGAAAAAAAGGGGGTGAGACAGCAGGAGTGAAAGGGGAAGTTGGGGGGCCTCAACCTGCCACTCCACCTCTAGCCAGATCCACTGCCTCTCTGGACACAGGTGGACACACAGCCCAGTTCCATGGACTGGAGCTAAGTGGGGTCAGGAACCTCTGGTCTACACCAGGGTCAACCCCTGGAAGCTGAAGAAGACTCCAGCCCATGGACCTATTCCAGACTGAGGGTCAGTTGCTGGCCTGCAGACTGCTGCCCCTTGCAGACAACAGCACCTGGGGTGGCAGGAGGGTGACAACCACAGAGCCCCAGCCGGAGGAAGCAGGGCAGAGCGTGGCTGCCTGCCCAGCCTCTCCCCTACCCAGAGTGGCATGAGCAGAGTCCTGGTAAGTGCCGTGAGCGCCCCCTGGTGGTCATTCTCCAAAGCCACTTGCTCGGCCAAGGAGGGGGCTCATGCATACTGAATTAGGGTCAGGATCTGGGGCTAGGGGCTCTCCTCTGAGGAGGTGGGTGCATAAAGAACCGAGACCTTGAGGGCTGGTGGGTGGTGATGGGAGCCTCCAAGCAGGGCCCCCAGTTCTGGGGCAGCACAAAGGCAGTGCAAGGAGCCAGCTGGGCTGGGCAGCAGGAGAGGAGAACTTCTGGGCCACCTGAGGCCCCGTGCCTCCCTTGCCAATCCTTCCCATCAAGCCTGGTGGCCGGCAGGCGTGTCCTGTGCTTGTCCAGGGGCAACACCTGGCCAGCTGCAGGGTCTGAGAAGCGCTGGCTCTCCAGAAGCCCATGCACTGCACCCCACATTTTGCATGTTATTTTCCGTTCTGCATTGAGACACACTCCCATCTGGGCTGCAGAGCTGGTGGGAGGCTGCAGCTGGGGCACCCAGAATCTGGGGTGGCCCACTCAGGCTGGCCTGGGCATAGGTCTGAAGTGCAATAGAAGGACATTCCAGAGGCTGAAGCTGGACGGCTCTATTTCCCAGGGTCTTGACTGGGGGATCACAGCACCCCATTCTGTGCCATGTCAGGTCTTGCCTGAGGCTTGCTGGGTTGGAGGCATCCCCAAATGAATAGGCATTGCCCTGGATCTACGCCGGGATGGGGGTGTCACCCTTTGGCGTCTGTATTCAGGGAGGCACCAGGCTGTCTCTGCCAAGGCCTTGAAGCACAGAGGCGTGCCACGATGCTTCCTCTGGTGAGGGAGCGGAGGAGGGGCTGGGCTGCTGGGGCCAAGGCCATGGAAGGCTCAGGTGCACTCAGGGGTCAGGCAGGTTGCTTGGTGGGCTGGGGTGAGATCAATCTCTAGCTGGTTCCCCACAGCGGGAGCCCTGGGGTAGGGACAAGACAGTAATCAGGGCTACCGGTGGAGGGGAAGGGTCAGTGTGGCCTTAGGCAAGGCCAGGTTAAGGTTTCTTGCCCCGCATTGGAGTCTCCAGAGCCCCTGCAGTCCCCAGAGCTGCCCACCTGAACCCCAGGGCTTATTGGAAAAAGGCTGGTTGATGACAGTTGTGGTTGATGTTGTTAGGTGCCGTGGAGTCGGTGTCTGACTCATAGCGACCCTATGCGCAATAGGTGAAACACTATTGTCATTGCTTCTCTGCTATTCATAGGGTTTTCAATGGCAGATTGATTTTTGGGAGTGGGTTGCCGGGTCCTTCTCCCAAGCCTGCAGCACCTGGTGTTCCCAGGAGGTCTCCCATCCAAGTACTAACCAGGCCCGACCCTGCTTAGCTTCTGAGATCTGATGGGATCAGAAGCCACTGTGCTATGGCTGCAGGCTTGCTGACAGTAGTGTGGTAGAAATGTGGACAAAATCAAGTGGCTTTGTGTCCAAACTGACCTGGGGCGCAGGGAAACCACAAGGCCTGTGTGGTGGGGAGCTGAGCTGCACAGGGTTGGCCAGCTAAGTGGTCGAGGGGAGTCCCTGCCCAACCCTACAGGCTCCTCTCTCACTGCAGCTGCCCCCAGATGGGAACCCTCCTCACAGAGGCCTCAGAGAGTGGGCAGCAGGGACTCCCAGACGGTCAGGAAAACAGGATGCAGAAGATGGCTGCTCTCGGACCCAAGGTCAGGCCAGCTGGGGTGGGACTGATGTCTTGACCCCAGAACTCCAGGTCCTAGCACTTCCCTGAACACAGATGCCCTGGGTCTGCAGCCCACCGGCAGACAGACAGGAGGTGCCAGGCTGCCCTTTGCCCTGGAGTGAGGCCCTCACTTCTCTGCATCCCACTGTCCTTGTGGTCACCTCCTCTGATAGTACAGTGTGGACATGCATGTGCCATGCTGCGCTTGGTGCTCAGCCCCTTCCTGTCCCATCCCCCACACCATTGCACAGAAGGAAACAGGCCTAGGGCCAGCCCAAGGTCACAGCTGAGGAGGGAGGGGTGAGCGGAAAGGGGGCTGCATGGTCTGTGGGTCTCTAGCCCCCAAAACATACTGGTTGGGACAAGCCAGTAGCTCCAGGCAGTATAACCCTGTTTGGACCCGTCTCCCCAATCTACTCTTCAGGGTGGTTGCTCCCAAACCACACTGATCTTTCCCAATGCAGGGTCAGCTGGAGCCTGGAGCCTGGACCCCTACTGAGGGGCTTTTTTGTTGTTGTTGTTGTTGTTGTTTTGTTTTTTTGGCGGTACTGGGGGTTGAGCCCAGGGCCTCGCGCCTGCATGCTTTGCAAGTGCTGGACCACTGAGCTGCACCCCCAGACCATTTGTTTTTTACTTTCTGAGACAGGGTCTCGCTAAGTTACACAGACTGCCTCTGGTCTCAAACTTGTGATCCTCCTGCCTCTGCCTCGCGAGCCGCTGGGATGACAGGCGTGTGCCATTGCACCTGGCATTGAGGGGCTCTTGAATGTGACAGGTCCTTCTCTGGCCTCAGCTAGGTCTGGGCCCTACACCCCGTTCTGCAGCCTGGCCTGGTACTGGCCCAATGTCAGTTCCTGTGACCACACGACACCTCTCTCCCTCTGGCCTCCTTGCCTTTCATGTAGGGGAGCAGCAGGTCCAATCCCAGCTCTGGGCACTGAGGGCCTCCTGCCACCTGCCTCTTGTCACCTGGCTCCCTCATCTACCCAGGTGGGTGTAGACGGTGCCCCTCAGTCCCTCTGCCTGGCAAGTCCCCCACATACACCGCAGGAACCCAGGAGTGCCACGTATGGCCCCCCAAAGAGACCCATGAGGCCAACATCCCAGGTGGACAGCAGGCAGGGAAGGAGGTGCTGGGGTCCCACACCCAGGTCTATGCAGACCGCCCCCCCCCCCATCATTTTTTATCACACCCAATGGGGCCTTCTGGGGAGGGAGAGCTGGCTCCGGGCCAGCCTAGCCCTCCAGGGCAGCCTTACCCTCCGGCCTCCAGAGAAAAGCATGGAAGGGGTGAGGCCTCTCTGTGGCAGGCAGGGGTGGCCTGTGTCTCTCTCCTTTTGCCTCCGTGGGAGGGTCTTGCTGAGTACCCTACAGAGCCGCCCCCTCTCTCTGGGGGTACAGGAAGAGGCACTGGCTTCCACTCAGGGCCCTTCCACCAGGGCCTGGTGAGAGGAGAGGGGCCTCCAACATACCCAGAGGCCACAGGCTTGAGACGGACTTTAATTGGCTTTTGTCTCTAGAATTCCCCATCCATGCCCGGGTTCTAGGGCTCCCTGACTCCCTCCAGTTCAGACCAGACAGACGGACGCAAGGTCTCACAGTCTCCAGGCTCCAACGGGAGAATCTCCCTGGCTGGGGGCTCCAGCGGCCAGGGCCTCCTCCAGCCACAGCACACAGAGGGCTACAACGTGTTCATTTTAATAGGAAACTCCAGGCGGTGCCCCTCCCTCCGTGGCCTGCAGTCCGCCAGCGAGCGGCCATGGCCATCGGCTTCCAGGTCACTGCAGTGGGGGCGGAGGCAGCGGCGCGGCGAGTGAGGACTGGTCAAACAGCGGGTTGCGCACCTCCATCTCCCCAGTCTGCGAGGGCGAAGGTGTGAGGTCAGGCCAGGAGGGGCGGCCGGTGTGCAGCGGGTGAGCAGGCCCCCCACTCTGGGCCCCGGGCACTCACCGGGGCCAGGCCCGGGCACTCATACACTGTGAAGTCTCCGTCTTCGTTCTCCTCCTCGGAGGAGGAGGCTGAGTCCAGCTCTTTGGGAGATTCCTTGTGCCTGAGGGGGGACAAGATGGCCGGGTCCTCTGGGTACCCTCCAGTGGCCCAGACTGGAAGCTGGTGCTCAGGTACCCCCGCCCTGGGTGGGAGCTGCAGGCGGGAGCTGGGGTCCGTGGGGCTGGGAGATGGAGGCCGCGGGTGGGGGTGGGGCGGCGACTCGGGGTGGGAGTCCTGGCTGAGTGGGGGAGGGGCTCACCGCTCCAAGCACAGCATTTGCTGCCTCTGGTGCTGGTAATGATACATCTCCGCGCTGTGCGCCAGCCGCTGGTCCCCGGGCTACAGGCGAGGGAGGGAAGGGTCAAGTTGGCGTGGGGTGCACAGCCAGAGACTGGGGGCGGCGCCCGAAGCTGGCTGGGCTGCGGCCCCGATAGCACCCACCGAGATCTGGGGCGTCGCGGGCGAGCCTGGCCCTTTCGCTGTCGCGTAATCGGCCTTCTGGGTCAAGCGGATGTCCCGCTGCAGCCTGCGGGGAGTGGAGCTGAGACCCAGGCAGATGGGTTGCCACCCAGCCCTGCTGTCAGCGCGCCTGCTACCCTGCCCTCACCTGCACCAGCAGAGGGCTGCCACGGTGAGGGCGGCTGCGCCGGCCACGCAGAACGCCACGATCAGCACTGCGAGAGGGGCGCGGTGAGGGGCGGCCTCCAGCTGGACCCCGCCTCCCCGCCCGCAGCCGCGCAGCTCGACCTACCGAGGGCGAGGCCATCGCCATGCCCGCCCCGGGGTTCCAGGGGGGACATGTGCACGGGCCTGGAGGACACAGGGGAGCCCATGGAGGTGTGGGGTGTCGGTGGGGAGGACCCCCGAGTGGAGAGGAGGCCCGGCTCAGGTCCTTGGCCCCGCTCTGAGAAGCCCAGAGTAGCTGCTGAGAGAGAGGGCAGGTTAAATCAGCAGGACCAGGCTACGGGACAGGGCAGCGAGGCAGGGGTCTCACCATGCTCCAGGGGGCGCTGGTGGGCCTCAGCCAGGGGCCCGGCTGTGAGCCTCACGTGCCCAGCCTCCTTCAGGGCCAGTTCCTGGGCCAGGAAGTCGATCTCATCTTCCAGTCTGGGCTGGGGCAGGCCCTGCCCTGGGGAGAGTTGAGGGTTATCAGACGGAGAAGCCCCAGCCCTTCAGATAACCGCTGCTGTGGGCCTCCCAAGGTGGAGTCCCCAGCCCCGCCTGGGCCTCCCCTCCAGGCCGGTCTCCATCCCCAGATGCCTCATGGTGACAATTGAGGGAGCTTCCCATTCCCAGGAAAAGTAGGGGTGAGCGGAGGTGCTAGGAGAACGCACAGGGACCAGGCAGGAGGAGAAAGGGGTGGAGTCCCTTAACCTGGCTGCTGTCCACAGGGGAAGGGCAGAGCTTTGGGACAGGACACCCCGCCCACATCCTACACCCAGCAGCAATTCCCCAAGGCGTGGAGAGAAGCCAGACTATGGCCAACATCCAGGCTAAGCCCAAGTCCTCAGATGGGGAGCAGCTGCGGGGTGTGCTGGTGGCTGGACCCCCACTGGTACACACGGTGCCTCACAGTCCAGACAGAAGCTCCCATGTGGGCACCACTGGCAACCCCAATAGGGCACAGACAGAGGCACCATCCACAGAAGCCCTGCCTGCCACTTCTCAGGCCCTGCCCCCTCCACCAACAAGCACTGGTGGCCACACCCTCAGCACCTCCAAAAGCCCCCATCATGCAGAAAGATACCCAGTGACTGACCGACAGACATGGGGACAGGCTTCGTTAACACAGGGCCGGCGCTCACAAGCATTTGTCATGGAGTAGACAGGGTGAGTGGGCAAGGGAGAGAAGAGCAGGGTGCCCAGAGGGTGGGGAAGCAGGAAGCTGCAGGAGGTGCCGGCTGGGGTGACGCCTGGGCACTCTGACCCCGCTCCTGAGGTCCCCTTTCCCCTAGGAGCACCTAACTGCTCAGACCTAACCCTGGCTCCAGCTCTGGGCCGGTGCCATCTGCAAAGGATGAAGTGCCACTCCCAGAACACAGGAGCATCCCTCAAGCCCATGGAACTCAGGAGACCACTGAAGTGGCCACTGTCATGGGGTTAGGGGCTTCTGTAGGGGACCACTGAAGTGGCCACTATCACAGGGTTAGGGGTTTCTTGGGGACCGCTGAAGTGGCCACTGTCACAGGGTTAGGGGCTTCTGTAGGGGACCACTGAAGTGGCCACTATCACAGGGTTAGGGGCTTCTTGGGGACCACTGACATGGCCACTGTCACAGGGTTAGGGGCTTCTGTAGGGGACCGCTGACGTGGCCCCTGTTACAGGGTTAGGGGCTTCCTGGGGACTGCTGACGTGGCCCCTGTCACAGGGTTAGGGGCTTCTGTAGGGGACCGCTGATGTGGCCACTGTCACAGGGTTAGGGGCTGCTGTAGGGGACCACTGACGTGGCCCCTGTCACAGGGTTAGGGGCTTCCTGGGGACAGGCACACACTGGGGCAGGCAGGGCAGGTGGGAGGCCGTCTCCTTCACCAGCACCTCTGTCGTGCACTCACGTACCGGGGGGCCGGTGCAGCCTGGGCACGCAGAAGCCCTGCTGGTCCTCCAGGAAAGGCCGGAGGCAGGGCCCACAGGCGTGAGCTCCCGGGGGGCACCTTGCCCGCCTCTTCAGGGCACAGTCCAGGCTGCCAGGACAGGCAGTCGCATCTGAGATGGAAGCAGGAGACGGGGCTAGTCACGTCTTGCTTGGCCTGGGGCCTGGCCCCTGCTGAACACCAGCACTGCCCAGCCACCCCTCCCCCGGAGCTGGCCAGGCCTGGCTCCAGCCATTGTTCTGGGCAGGCCCTTCCTCCATCCTGACAACCAGGAAGCAAACACTCTGGAGACTTATGGGAACCACCCTGCCCCACCCGCTCCCCAGAGTCCTCCTTCCAGGCCTGCGCCTGCTATTGCAGGGAATCTTACCCTAAGGGTCCAGCCTGCCCTCCTGAGCAGGGCTGTGCAGCCCTCCAAAGCCAGCTTCCCGCTTCAGCGGGTCCCAGAGTAAGCTGGAGCCCTTTCTCCGGGCTGGGAATGCCAGAGGGTGGGGCCCAGGTCTCTCTCTGGCTTCGGAGTGGCAAAGGATGCTGGGTAGCTGCTTCTCCCAAACACCAGGGCTTCCCCCCAAACCCACCAGGCAGCCTTGCAGCCCCAGAGAGTGCCATCCGGAAGACCACAGAACAAACGCCCAGTCTGGAAAACAGTGCTGGCCCCATCCAGCGTCTGGCTTGTCCTAGACCAGAGAAGCCAGGGCTGGGGAGACCTAACGTGGACCCTGGGCTGGCCAGTGCTAGGGACTCTATGCTAGGTCCTAGTTCCCAGCCAGACTTTCATCTCCCTGGTTTGGAGATGACTTGGGGTCCAGATTTCCTCAATCTGGGGCCCACACCAGTGTCCTGTTTATAGATGGCCAGTGAGTCCCATCCTAATGCTGGAAAATGAGGGCAGTGGCCCTCTCTGCCTCAGTTTCCCCTATGGGATCCTTCCAAGCCAAGGAATGTTCTCAACCTGGGACCCTGGTCCAGGCACAGCAGCCAGCAGAGCCAAGGGGAAACCCAGCAGGCCATGAAGCCTGCTCAGTGGGTATCTCTGGCCGGCCAGATCTTTGCTCTCCGCCCAGCCCTCACCCCACACTGCAGGCAAGGCCGCCAGGGCCCGGGAGGATGTGGGGGACATGTCTGTCTCCAGACTGGATGGCCTGGATCGGTTTCCTTGGTGACCTGGTACTCCATGCCTCTAGGCTGTAGGCATCTTTGCAAGAAGTCCCAGCGACCCCCGTGGCAGGTGGGCACAGGCTCCCAGTCCAGGCACCCCAGGCACCTCCACAGGCAGGGTTAGCTGCTGTCAGCATCAGTGGGCTTGGCCTGGGGCTCAGCCTAGTTAAACATTAAGCCTGTGCCAGGTTTCCCCGCACCCGACCCAGCAGGGAAGCGCTAGGGAGCCAGGCAGTCCCTGCCCCTGGTGCTGACCATCCAGTCAGGCCCATAGGAGAGGCCAGGAGTATAAGCCTCCCTAGCCCTCCGGCCCGTCAGCCCACCTGGAGCTCAGCACAGCCCAGAGGATGTGGCTGCTGCTTGCTTAGTCTTAGGCAAGAAGGTCCAGCCTTGGGGTGGGGAGGAGGTCCCAGGAGCAACGGCAGCTGGAGAGTGGCTGGCACTCCCCCGAGACTGGGCTACCCGAGGGCCCTTTCTAGGCACTGGTCACAGAAGGAGATGCCAGGCTGTCAGCAGGTGGCCTCTACCATCACTGGGTAGCCCTGCGCTAGCCCTCAGGCCTCATCAGGAGCCCCTTCTGGTCATGCCAAGCTCCCGTTGTGGGTCGATGTGCCCAGCTCTGGCCTCTTGAAGCCAGGAGGAGAAAGGAGTGGAGTCCCTTAGCCTGGCTGCTGTCCACAACGGGAAGGGCAGAGCTTCGGGACAGGACATCCCTCCCCTGTCCCACGCCCAGCAGCAATTCCCCAAGGCGTGGAGAGAAGCCAGACTATGGCCAACATCCAGGCTAAGCCCAGGTCCTCACACGCAGAGGTGGAGAGCTCAGGTTAGCATCCCCGTTATGCCACATGCCAGTCACCTAACTTCTCTGTGCCTCAGTATCCACACCTGCAAGACAGGCTGAAAGCACACCTATGGGGCTGCCAGGAGAGCTGAGTAGACCTCAGCACCCTCGGGGGAGGTGTGCTTTGGATCCTGGGTCCCTACAGACCTTGCTGCCTGGAGCTTCAGTCCCCACTTGTGAAGCAGGGCGGGTCTCCCAGGACCCTGGGCTCATCACTCTCCTCAGGAGTCTACCCACAGACCGTAGTCCAGAAGACAGGATGGCAGGTGCCTTCCGGGGCTGGGGAAGGGGACAGCTTGTCTCCACTGAAGGTAGAACAAGACTCTGGGTCTGGGACCCTAGACCCCGCCATAGGAGGCGGGTTCTAGACACCACTCGAGGCATGAGAACAGGGAGCCCAGCACTGCCACAGGGCCCAGGGGAGACACAGGCAGCAAGGCCGGCAGGCACCCAGGGCACCATGCGCCTCAGGAGCCCCAGGCACACTCATACAGAGACACAGGATCCCCATGGCCCACCACCAGGGAGCACAGAAGGAACCCCTGAGACACAGACCAGACTGGCTCACGCACCCAGACACAAAGACAAGAAGCTCGTGGAATTCAAGCTCCACCCCAGGGACCCTGGAGGAGCAGTACGCAGCCGAGCCCTGCAGGGATTCCTCCTGGCCTGTTAACCCCACCCTAGGCGAGACAGGGCCGGCGCGACCAGGGCCTGCGTGGCCTGCGGGCCCAGGCGAGGCCAGGGCGGCGCCGTGAAGCCCGACGCCCCGCACGGCGATCCCGGCCCCGGGGCGCTCCGCAGCCTGCGCCCAGAGTGCTCGCTCACCCGGGCGGCCAGCGGCGGCATCGGTCAAGGCCGCTCCGAGGATGAGGCCGGAGAGCAGCAGCCGCAGCAGCCGCAGGTGCCGCGGGGCTGGCGGAGGGACAGGCGTTGCCATCCTTCAGCGCCGCCGCCCGGGCAGCATGGCACCCCGCAGCCCCGGGCTCGGTAGGGGCTCCGGGCACCGCGACACGAAAAGCCAGGGAGCAGGAGGGGGCGGAGGAGGAAGAGGAGGAAGAGGAAAAGGCCGGGAGGCAGCGGCGCTGACGCTGCGGCAAAGGATCCGGGATCCAGGCGCAGAGACTGGAGGCGCGCACGCGTGGAGTGCGCCTGCGCGCTCCACCTGCGGAGGCGGCACGGCGCCTCTAGGATGCGCCCCTCCCCCGCCCTCCCATTCTAGTCCCCTCTTTCCAGGACTAGAGTTCCTCGGCCCGTCTAAGCTCTGTAACGGGGTGCCTCTTCGTGCCCCAGAAACCTGGTTTGGGATTGACTGGGGGTGGGCTTCTCCAGAATGCTCCCCTTCCTCTCCTCCTCGTACTGCCAAGCCCTCAACCCCTCCCATCTGGGCTTGGGGCGTGAGCACCCTGGAGTAGGGAACCTCAGGCGCACACAGGGATGAACAGGTGCACAGGGTTGCACAGGTGTGCCCAAAGACGCACCGGGGGCGTTCAGAGGCACTGGTAAAAGCAAATACGCAGGCATACGGCTAGACCGGTCCTGACGCCACTCACGCTGGATCTCCAGCGAGGCCACCAGGGGGCAAGAGTAACCCGGAGCGGCTGCTGAACGCCAGCTGGGAGCTGTCCAAGGTGGTCACGGTCCCATGTGAACGTCCTCAGCTCCCTGGTGTACCATGACGTGGAGTATCTATGATGCCCTCCCTGATCCTTCGCTTCCTGTGTCCCGAATGCTCATCTCATCCCACTCGGAAGCGTCCCCTGGCTCAGTCAAGAGAACAAGGTTGAGACCCCCAACCTGAGGCTCTCAGTCCTGCGAGTCTCAAAAGGCCAAGGTGGGGGCTGGCGGCCACCTGTTTCCAAACAGCACACGGGAATGGGTGTGGGGAGGGGTGAGCAGGACGAGGACAGCCCCTGCCGCACAGGGCACTGACCAGACAGAAGTACGGTTGTGCTTGAGCTTATTTCCCAGAAAGGGGGTGGGGAAAAATAGCGGAGACCACGCCTTCATGCCCGAGTCCTAGAACTTCCAGGGAGGACGGAACTTAAGAGCTGCAGGTGCCTCCGATCCCGCAGGGCTGGCGGTGTTGCAGGCACTTCTGAGGGTACAGAGATTCAAGGTGCAGGCAAGTGGGCAAGGTGCCACAGTGCTCCTGCATGCTTGGCTCCAGAGCCGCTGTCACTCATTGCAAGGTCACCCCTCCACCAAACGGGCCCCTTCCTCCTGCTGCTGCTTTCATTGGCCCCACGCCGGCTCCCCACGCCCTCCCCGCCTCCTACAGCCTGTCAGCACCGACTGCACCTGGGCTAAAGCAGCTACCTTGCCCACTGCCTCCCTGCTCTCCACCATTCCCCCAGGCCTACTGTAGATAAGGGCCCAGCCTCCAGTCCTGCCTAGGCCACCATGTGGATCTGGAGTTTGTGGGGACTTTGCTGGCCAGAGAAGACTCGAGGACACAGGGATGCCCCATAGGCCAGAGCAGGGGGGTCCCCACACTGCCCCAGGTCTGGGCCAGAGAGGACTGAAGCAAGAGCCAGGGTCCACTCTTGGGACCAGGGGCAGGCCTGAATGGCCAGCACAGCTGGAAGGAAGGAGGACAGGCCACAACAAAGACGCCCACCCTACAAACACTCCATGGCTCTAGGAAAAACCTTTTATTACAAAATTTTTCCAAGTAGACAGGGGGCTGGCTCCCAGCCTGTAGCCATGGGTCACCCTCCTCAATACAGGTCCAGACTCCACTGGAGCGGGTATCTGGGGGCCCTGATGGTCAGAAATAAAGGCCCCACACCGCGAGTCACAAGCTGAGGGATCTACCACCCAGAAGACGAGGAGGGGCAGGACGCATCCAGGAGAATCCCTGGCTGGAGGGGCTGCAGAGGCGGGCGGGGGCCGAGGGACTGAGGGGTGGAAGGGCAGGAGGGACCTGGAGGGGCCCACAGGGGCTGCTCGGGACCTCAGGGGGCCGGAGGGTGTCGCCCTCGCCCACCCAGTCCTGCTATGAGTGGAGGCACCAGCGTCGCGGTTCCTAGGCAGCCTTAGAGGCAGAGACTGTGAGCGCGTGGAGAGTGAGGAGTACCCCTAGATGGCGCGCGGCGACTTGGCGGCGCGCACCTGGTGCAGCCCCAGCACGAGCGCGGCCAGGAGCACGGTGGCGAACAGCAGGAGGAGGAAGACCCAGGATCTGAAGCCGACGCCCTTGCGCAGCCTCGGCGGGTCAGCGGGGATCAGATTGGTCAGGTTCAGCATGTAGCCCAGCGCCCAGCCAACCGCTGTGTCCGCGGCCTGCGGGGCCGTGGCCTCAGTCTCCCGGAAGCCCCGCTTCCGTACCGCCCCGCGCCCGCTCCCGCCCCAGCCCGCGCCCCACCTTCTTTTGGAAGGTCACGTCTTGGAAGGCGCGCTCATCGAAGCCGTATCCGCGGCTCAGCAGCTGCTGCACGAACGTGGCTCCGGCGCAGTAGTCGGCCAGGCGGTGCTGCTGCCCCGGTGCCCGGGCCTGCAGCTGGGACGTGGGAGGGAGTCAGTGGGGCTGGCACCACGGGAGAGGTGACCAGCGGCCCACAGTCTTCCTACACGTGCAGGAAGACCGAGTCCAGCGCCCCTCCAGGCAGTGCGCACCTTGGGGAGGAATGCGTGGCTACTGGGTGGCAGCATAACCCTCCCCAGCCAGACTGGTGCCTGGAGGGACCGCTGTGAGGGGACAGCAGGGATGGTGGGGTGGCGGCTGGGGAGCAGAGGACAGCAGGGCATTGCCACGTGGCCAGGTGATCAGGAGCTACAGGCTTCAGTCTGGCCCCTGGCCTGGCATTCCCACCACCCACGCCCCCAGAGACAGAAGGAGGCCTGCCCACCTTCTCCAGGGGCCTCACCTTGTACTCCAGGTGCCCAGACCCTCACTCTTTCCATACATGGCACCAGTGGCAGAAAGCCAGAATCCTGGAGTCACCTGTGACTCTTCACTCCTCCACCCCAAGGAGTCCCGAGTATTCCCTTCCCACCCACTGGCCATGCTCCCCACACTGTGTCCCAGCCACACACCTGCCTATCCCTGTCTGCTCCAAGCTCCCTGCTCCCCAGGGCCTTTGCACTACCTGTTCCTTCTGCCCTCCAGATCCTGGTTGTAGGGCCAGGCCTCCAGGAAAGCACTGAAACCCAAAGGTGCCTAGCCCCATACTACCCACAATAGCCTGGCCATTTCTTTCTTTTCTTTCTTTTCTCTCTTTTTTTTTTTTTTTTTTGTGGTACTGGGGTTTGAACCCAGGGTCTCGCGCCTGCGTGCTCTGCAAGTGCTGGACCACTGAGCTGCACCCTCAGCCCATTTTTTTACTTTTTGAGACATGGTCTCGCTAAGTTACACAGACTGCCTCCGGTCTCGAACTTGCCATCCTCCTGCCTCCACCTCCTGAGCCACTGGGATGACAGGCGTGTGCCACTGCACCCGGCTCTGCCTGGCCATCTCCTGAATCTACTGTGGGCATCCACACCACAGTGGGCACTCTGAGAGGCCCTGGCCCCTCTCTTCGCGTGGATCAAATGAGTGAATGAGGTGTGAGGCCAGCTGGCCGAGCCTCACCTCGGCCCAGGTCTGCTTGCAGAGGGTCCCTGTGGCTGCCTCCAGCTGCTGCAGGGTGGCCACAGGCAGCCCCATCACCGTCCTCAGGAAGTCCACAGTGTAGTAGAAAGCAGAGAAAGCCTGCGAGGGAAGCACGGTCACCCTGTGTCCAGAGCCCGGGTGCTGTGGGCCACCTGCTCCAACTCCCATCCACAGGGACTCACGATGAAGCTGCCGGCCACGGGGGGCTGGAAGACTCCGTTGAAGGAGCATCGGGAGAAGGGGCAGGAGGAGAAGTTGAAGAGCTCATACACAAGCTTGTGGCAGTCATTGGGGTTGCCGGTCCCCGAAAGGTTGACCCAGGTGCTGCTGTTGAAGGTCTGGGGCCGCTGAGCGGCGGTACAGGGCGACTGGTAGACGTCTCGGAGCAGAACTCGGGTGGAATAGCCCTTGGGCCAGCAGGGGTGGGAACTGCAGTTCTGGGGAGATGACCAGAGTGCGGGTAGCACCTCTCCCGCTCCAAGCACTACCTGCCAGCCCACGCCAAACAACCAGCCTGGTGAACTGCCCACACGTCCACCATGGACAAGGCCATTTTCATGTTCAGGAGCGATACATGGCTCCCTGCTGCCCGCTGGACAACCACCGAACCTCTCTGCCCAGCAGTCCAGGCCCTCCGAGATCTGTTCCTGGCCCTTCTTTTTCCAGGGCACCAACCACTGGACCTTTGCTCAGGCTGGGTCCTTCCAGCTGCAGAAGCCCTCCCCAGCCTGGCAGCTGTCCAGGCTCTGCTCTGGGAACCCGGGCCCTCTCCCTCCCCACCCCCTCCAGGAGGAGACTGTACAGTGAGGTGGGCCAAGGGTGGAGGGGCACCTGGAGGGCACTGGCCAGCAGCTTCTGGAGGACCTGGTCTCGGCCGTAGCAGAGGAAGCTGTGGGTGTAGACTCGGTAGTGCTGGCCATACAGCTGCAGGTGCACCTCGTTGGCTGGGTCCTCAGCCGAACCAGGCATCTCGAAGGTGATCTGGGTGGAGGCCCCCCCCAGGTCCATGGCCCCCAGCGTCCCCTTCCTCGGCTGGAACCACTGGCCTGCCCAGCTGTACTGTGGAGAGGGCAGGCTGGGTCAGCCAGCAGGCAGCCAGACGGGGATTCCTCCAAGCCCCTGGGCCAGCTGCTGGGCGCACCTTAATGAAGTTCTCCAGCAGGTAGTTGGCGGTCACCCAGCCGAACACCCCCTCGTCCTGGCCAGAGAGGATGCGGGCACCACGGAAGTCGAAGGGGTACCGGGTCAGCGTCTGCACCACCGCCGAGAGCACGTTGGAGGAGGCCTCTGGACTGGTCAGGCTGTAAAGTGAGGAGCTCTCTGAGGAGCATCGTCCCCAGGTAGCTGCGATCCCTGGCCAGGGCACTACTCGGAGTCTCCCCGGTGAGTCCCTCCCAGAGCTGCTACCTATGACTTGTGGGGCTCGCCAGTTCCAGCAGCTGTCACGGAGCCCAAGGGCAAGGTTGGGGTCTAGGCACACTCACTTGAGCAGGCGCATGCCCGCTGTGGCGCCCAGGTAGAGCGGCGTGCTGCGGTGTTGGTCTTTGGGCACATCCCTAAGCGCCTGTTCAAGGCACTCAACCAGACTCTGGCCGGCCCCCGAAGGGTCGTGCGCATAGCTGGAGATGCCCCCACCTAGTGGGTGGGAGGAGTGGGGCTCAGGCCTGGGGACGGTCTCCAGGTGAGCCACAGATAGGCCACGGGGCTGGGGTCCTGGGCTCACAAACAGGTGGCCGCTTAGACACACCTTCCCAGCTGAAGCCCCCAGAGATGCCCAAACTGGAGACAAAGGGGCCCAGGTGCCACCCAGTCTCTGAAGCTGCCGCCTGGTGGGTGTGAGCACAGGTGCCAGGACAAAGCACTGGGCAGTGTCACCCCAGCCCAGCCTCCCAGGGGACCTGCCTGGATATGACCACTAGATCCTCAAAGCCTTTGCCAAGCCTAACCCTTCCACCTGCTCCCTGGGGCTTCCTTTCTAGAACATAGCCTGCCCACAGCCCCGCCCTGGCCCAGAGAGCCCAGCCTCTGTTTCTGGGAGTCCTGCCTGGAATGAGCCGCACCCAGCATCACACAGAGGGGCATGACTATGTGGGATAAGGTGGGACAGGGACTCTGAGACCCGACAGGGAGTGTCCAGGCTGGGGCTTGGGGGTCCTCACCCTGAACATCACAGTGGCTGTGCTGGCCCACGATGCCTGTGTTGTTCTCCTTGTCTGCTGGCCACTTATAGACAAACATGGACGTGTGCGAAGAGCCAGCATCCAGGACAATGCCGTACTGGGGGAGGGGTGGAGTCAGCCCTAGGGATCTGGGGGCCCTTCAGCTCCCCAGCTCTCCGCTTAGTGTAGGCCGAGGGCAACCACAGGGACACAGCTGGGATGGAAGGAGAAGGGCCAGGGGCTGGGGTGACCCCCATGCCGGACCGCCTGAAGCAAGCATGTCAGGCACCAAGAGGCAGCCTTCCTGACAAAGGCAGCGAGGGCTGTGCCAGGGACAGAGGGTCTCAGGGCCACATGTGGGTCTTTGCCCTGGGGTCCCGAGGTCCTCAGATCCAGGGAGAGGGAGCCCTGCTGCAGGTCCCCCTTCACCATCCTTCCTTCCTCCTGACTCTGCCTCTGTCTGCTCTGACCTCAGCCCAACCTGAGGATGTGGAAGAAAGGGTCAGAGGGGCCAAGGCAGCAGGGCTGGGTGTGGCCTCCCATCCATGCCCCCTCCCTGGGCCTCACAGCCAGGGACAGAGAGAGGTTGGTCCTGCAGGGCTGAGGGGCCACGTGGGCCTTCCGTGCAGGCTGGGGGACCCCCGCACCAGCTCCTGAGCGCTCCTTTCCAGCACCTGCCCTCACAGACCTTGGCTCCCACTGCGGGCCTGGCTGAAGACCTGCCCCAGCCAGTTGCCAGTTCCAGCCTAGGAAAGGGCTATTCCAGTCCTCCACACACCAGGCAACTCCTCCAGAGCCCAGGGAGGCCCCAGGCCCACATCCACCACCACCTCGGCCTGCTTGGCGGCAAAGCTCTCCGGCTTCCCTCCAGGGCATGGATGTCCACTACTCTCCGCACACCCCAGCACCAGCACATCAAAGGGGCGTGCCTTGGCCAGGAGGGGGATGGACCCAGCCCCACCCATTAAGACCAGCCAAACCCCTCTTTTTTTTTTTTTTTTTTTTTTGCTTTTTGAGACAGGGTCTCGCTAAATTACTCAGTCTGCCTCTGATCTCGGATTTGCGATCCTCCCGCCTCCCTCTTCCAAGCCGCTGGGATTACAGGCGTGCGCCACCGCGCCAGGGGCTCCAAACCCCTCTTTTAAGGGCAGCGTCCACACGGTCCTGACCACCAGGGTGGCAGGGAGGGGTCGGTTCTCCCCAGCTCCTCTGGCCCCCGATCTGGGTCTAATCCGGAGCCGATGCTCCGCTAACCGCACATTCCGGGGCAGACGCACAGGACAGAGGTGTCCGGGGCGCCCCCCGGGGGTCGCGCTGGGCAGGGGGCCGGGTTCTGGCCGCGGTCAGGGGCGCGGGGGACCGCATCACAGTAGGGAGGTTGCCTCTCCGCCTGGTTGGAGGGCTCCGTGGCAGTGCGGCGGCCGGGGAGTTCCCGCGACTTTGGCCTCTAGCACCGCTTCGCCCGGAAGCGCCGCCACCGCCCCGCGGACGCCAAGGGGCTGGCGCGGGACCTGGGACCCCACTGGGGGCACAGCGCGGGTGGTGCCCGGCGGGACGCACGCGCGCAGCCGTCCCGCCCGGGTTCCCCACGCCCAGCCCGCCGCTCCCCGGACGTGCGCCGGATGCCGGCGCCTGCACCTTGAAGGAGGGCGGCTCCCGGACGTCGCGGGTGGGAACGCACAGCAGCAGGAGACCAGCGAGGCCCATCGCGGCCAGCAGCAGGGGCGGCAGCAGTGACAGCACCTTCAGGGCCATGAGCGGGCGCGCGGCGGGACGCGGCTGGGACCCGGGGCGGCGGGCAGCTGGAAGGCCAGGGTGGCCCAGGCCGCAGAGTTGGCGCCCGGGGCGGGGCGCCAGCCAGCCCCGCCCACGCAGGGCCCGCCCACCTCCCCGCCCCCACTGCGAGCGCAGGTGAGAGGCCACGCGGGTGACTCAGCCGCGCCACCCGTCCCCGCGCCGGATCGCAGCCAGGTCGCCCCGCAGCTATCGCCCGTCGTCCTCCTTGTCTGCTCAGCGCTGGGAAACCCCAGCCCTGTCCTGGGGAGAGGTGGCGGCCGGACACCTGCGCAGGGCACAGCGGGCCGGCTCCAAGGTCTGCGACCGCGGAGCCACTCTCTTCCTTGGCTTGGGAAAGGAGGTCACATCTCCTTGAGGGGAAGACCTTATGCCAGCCACTGGGGCCATGTGGGTTCTGGGCTGGGGGGCGAGAAAGGACGATGAGGGGCAGCCCCTGGTTGTGGAGAGGGGCTGCAGCGCGAACTTCCACAGCCGAGTGAGCCCCTGCCCGTCCCCCGGGATACCCTCCCTGCCATGCTGACCCTGCCCCGCCGGCACACGTCAGCTCCAGGGACTCAAGAGTTGCCTCAGTGGGCCTGCCCTTGCGTCCTGAGCGCTGGAAATGAGCAGCGCTACCTCACAAAGCGGGGGCTGGGATTTAGCTCAGCTGGTAGAGCGCTGCGCTGCAGTCTCTGAGGTCCTGAGTTCAATTCCCAGCACCGCAAAAATGGGAGAAGGGCCTGGCAATCCACTCCCAAGGCAACCCTGAAACAGTCAGCCACTGAAAACCCTATGAGGGTCGCTATGAGCCGGATACCGACTCGACGGCACCTAACAACAACAACAACCACCTCACAAAGCCCTATTCTAAGAGGACAGCTGAGGACACAGGCAGAGAAGGGGAGGATGGCCCAGAAACAGAGGGGAAACTGAGTGCAGAGAGGACCTTGCTCCCTGCCTTTCAGCTTAGGGCCTCAACCATCTTGGCTACCCACTTTGGGAAGAGGCACAGAGGCCTAGATTGGGGATGGCGAAGAAGGTTTCTGGGGGCAGCAGGAGGGTCCCCTACACCCAAGGCTCTCGCCCTAGAGGACAAGGAAGAAGGTCCCCAGGTCAGCAGTGGGCTCCCAGACGCTGGCTGGGCTGGGCAGGGCAAGTGGTCTGCTGGCCCAGACCCAAGCCCAGCCCCTCCGCCCCACGGGTCCTGCGAGCTCGCCTGACCAGGCGGTGCACAGGGCTCCCTGGCCAGGAGCCATGCCTCTGACAAAATTGGAATCCCAGCACAAAGAACCCCGTCCACACGGCAGAGCGCCATGTGGCCGGACCCCCCAGCAGTGGGGTGGCTGGAGCTAAAGGGCAGTCTTTGATGGAGGCCGGGTCTGGGCAATGCCCTGGCAGTGGAACAGGCAGGGACAGTGGGCCGAGGGTCTGGTGTCACAGGCCCGGCAAAGGCGTCTTTCTTCCAGTGGGGGACCCTGCAGGGGGGGTGGGAAGCAGGATGTCGCTTGGCCTCCTCAGAGCTCAGTCTGGTGAGTCTGTGGAGGAGAATCCCTGGGTGGGGCTGGCGCTGGGCACCAGGCCCCAGTTTCCCGTTAGCACTCCCCACCCCCTGCTCCCCTCAAGCCCTTTCTTCCAGCCCTGAAAGTCTGGAGTGGGGAGAGGCCTGCCCCGAGGCCTGGGAGGGCGGGGTGCGTGCAAAGGCTGCAGTCGGGGAGCTGCTGGTCTGCAGCGACAGGCTTCCTGGTGTTCTGAGCTGTCCTTGGGTGGACAAGCCCTGGGCAATGGGCGCCCCCACCCACCCTGGGGAGACAGGCTGCCAGCCAAGCCCCCAGAGGAGCCTGCCAAGAGGGGCAGGAGGCAGCTGGGAGCCTCCAGGGCTGAGCGCTCCTGGAGACACAGCTAAGATGGAACAAAAATGTCCTCTGGGTGCTGGGCCCCTGGAAGGCAGACTCAGGGGCCCATTGGAGGGAAGGTGGCCAGAGCCGAAGCAGGGAGCAGCTTGGCCTGGGGAGCTCAGTGGAGTGGGGGCTCCAGATGTGCTGCATGTGGCTTGGCTGGGCTTCAGGCGGAAGAATGTGGATGCAGCAGGGTGCAGAGCCTCCCTCCCCTACAAGACTCAGGTCTCCCCCGGGGGCTGATTGCTGAGGCCTGCTGGGGTCTCAGCTGCTCCTGCCTCAGTCTCCCCCTCAGAAGCCACGGTGTCCAGTATCTGAAACACCTGCAGTGGGAAAGGTTCTTCACTACACTTCCGGTCTCCATGAACTCCCTCAGTCATTCAACAAACGCTTGCTGGGCGCCTCCCACAAGGCCAGAGACATGCCTGGCTGCAAGCATCCACATGAGAAGGGGTGCTCCGGAAGTCCCGCGTGAGGGCCAGGGGGAGGATACCCATCTGTCCTGGAGAGGGTGGACTTCATAAAGGCCTCTGGGGAAGCAGAAGTGGAGTGCCTTGTGAAATGGAGCAGTTATGCAACTGAGTGGGCGGGACACCGCGGAGTTGTGGGAGAAAAGCAGCAGAACAAGCCTGTAACTGCCAGTGTATTAAATACCTCGGTGGCCCTGCGCGGGGCACCCCTCCACCCCCCGGGGAACCCCCCCTCCCCGAATTTCATGTTTCTCCACTCCTTCGTTGCTCTTCCCTCTAACAGGGCATCCTGTTGTTGTTGTTGTTAGGTGCCATGGAGTCGGTATCCGACTCATAGCGACCCTCATAGGGTTTTCAATGGCTGACTGTTCCGGGATTGCCTTGGGAGTGGGTTGCCAGGTCCTTCTCCCATTTTTGCAGTGCTGGGAATTGAACTCGGGGCCTCAGAGACTGCAGTGCAGCGCTCTACCAACTGAGCTAAATTCCAGCCCAGAGTATCGCTAGTGATGCCTCATTTTCCTGGTTTTCCGTCCTGGTGGACACTGTCATTTGGCTTGCTCTTTTCACTCACATCACCTGTTTGAGGCTCAGCCCTGTTGACACTGAAGGTGTAGTTTGTGTGTTCTCAGTGCTGAACCTTTTCCATCGTGTGAGTACACCAAAATGGACCTGCTGCGTAACAGTGGACACGCACCGGGGGCTGTCTGCCCGTAGATGTATGCTCATGGCCGGTATGCCCCCGAAGTGTCTTCAGAGCAGAACTGCTGATCATAATGTCTGCGTGTTTGGCTTCACTAAATGCCAAGCTGTACTCCAAGGG
Source organism: Pedetes capensis (assembly GCA_007922755.1). Taxonomy (NCBI): domain Eukaryota; kingdom Metazoa; phylum Chordata; class Mammalia; order Rodentia; family Pedetidae; genus Pedetes; species Pedetes capensis. The sequence continues at coordinate 63,597 of VMDO01004428.1, forward strand.
ATGGGGCACTGGCAAGCTCCTGCCAGCTCTGCACGTGTCATTCTACATTTGGCACTGTGCAAATTTTAGATTCTGGAGAGCTGCTAAGGATGGAATGGGCCCTCTGTGAGGCTTCAGTTTGCATTTTTCATTGCTAAAGAAGTGGAGCGTGCCTTCCCCTCTCCCATGAAGCGCCTACTCTAGTCTTTCATTCTCTTTCTAGGGATTGTTCATCCTGTTCTTCCTGACTTGCTGACTCTCGTTATACATGTCTTGGAGACTAACTCTTTGGCAGTGAAATCATGGAAATTCTTAATCAGTCTGGATGCATCTGCTCTCTGCTCCAGGGTTGCGAGTCTGGGCTCATGTCTGAGTAATCTGCAATGAGCTCATAGGATATTCTCTGAAGTCCTGTGGTTTGCTGATCGAAAGCCTTCTATCCATCTGGAAGTGGTGTTTGCGTGTGGGATGAGAAGATTCCAGCTCATGTTTTCTCTTGTGGAGATGAGGTCCCATCCAGTTCTTCACACGGCTTGTGTTGTGGTGAGCATTGGACCTCCCACCACACTGGTCCACCTTCGAATATACAGCTCTGCTTGTTGTTGATGTTATTAGATGCCGTCAGGTCAGTGTCCGACCCATAATGACCCTACATACAACAGGTGAAACACTATTGTCAGTGCTTCTCTGCTGTTCATAGGGTTTTCAATGATGGATCGATTTTTGGAAGTGGGTTGCCGGGTCTGTCTCCCAAGCCTACAGCACCTGGTGTTCCCAAGTGGTCTCCCATCCAAGTACTAATCAGGCCCAACCCTGCTTAGCTTCTGAGATCTGATGAGATCAGATGCCACAGGGCTACCGCTGCAGGCCAGCTCTGCTTGGGGGTTCTCCATTCAGCAACGTGGCACTCACCCTCAGCACCTAGGTCACTTCTTGACCTGTGGGAGGAAAATTCCCTCCTCCTACTTCATTTTTTGTTTTTGTTTTGTTTTGAGACAGAGTCTCACTATGCAGCCTAGGCTGGCCTTGAACTCTTGATTGTCCTGCCTCAGCATTCTGAGTAACTGGGATTACAGGAGTGTGCCACCATACTCAAAAAAAAAATTTTTTTTAAATAATCTCCTTTAAGAATCTTGCATATTTTTTCTTAAATTTAAATATTGGGTTCATTGTATTTTATTGTTTTAAATTTAATTTTCTGAGGATTTTTGCAGTTTCGTAAAAATTCAATGGACTTTTAATTTTATTATTTTTATTTTATTTGGTTAGTTATTTATTTTGAGACGAGGGTCTTCATGTGTTGCCCAGGCTAATTTTGAATTCCTGGGCTCAAACGATTTTCCTGCTTCAGCCTCCCAAGTATGTGGGACTATAGCTGTACACCACCATGACTGGCTGGATTTTTATTTATTTATTTATTTGGGCTAGGGATCAAACCCAGGGCCTTGTACATGGCTAGACTTTTTAATAGTAACTTTGTAATTCCCACCTCGTTAAACTCTAAATGATTCTAGTACTTTATCAGTAAAATTTTGAACAAAATTGACCATAAAGGCTTTATTATTTTATTCCTGATCACAAAAGAGAATGCTTTCAGCATTTCTCTGTTAATCATGTTTGCTGAAGGCTTTTGATAGATTCTTAGTTTTAAAAACCTCTTTTAAAAATAAACAAAGAAACATGAATTGACATGGAGGTGGGGGTTTTGGACAATTTTTTAGAGCAATTTTAGGTTCCCCCCAAATTCAGAAGGCATCGAGATTTCCTATATTCCTCTAACCTCCACTTCCAGAGCCCCCTGTTACCAAAGGTGTTTGAGTCATATTTGACATGCCTACATTGACCCAGTATCACAATGAGCCACGTTTTCATCAGCTCTCTCGTGTTTGGACACTCGGTGGGTTTGGACAGATGTACAACGTTTATCCATTGTCATAGTGCCATACGGGAACTCCCTGGACTCCGCCTACACAAAACCCCAGCCCCCAAGGGCCACTGTTCTTCTTCCTCTCTCTACAACGCCTATTGCAGAGTGTCAAGCCGTTGGAACCACACAGTACACATCCTCTTCACACTGGCTTCTTTCACTTAGCAGGATGTACTTACGTTTCTTCCATGTGCTTCCGTGGTCTGACAGCTCGTTTCAACACTGAAAAACATTCCAGATGTAAAGTTTTATTTAATGAGTTTTCTGCATGTCTCAAAGCCAACTGATAGGAAATCTGTGTGTGGGGAGAAGTTGGGGTTTTTGCAAGTAGAAGGCAGAATCTCACGGACTCCCGGGTTTTGGCACCAAAATGATAGGAAAATCTCTCAGGGTGAAGGTCTATAGACAAAGGAGAAGGCACTCCTGTCTGTAGAGGAGCAAACTTACTTAGAGGAAGTAAAGAGAGGGGAGGAGATGGGAGAGCAGCACTGCAGGAGTATGGGAGGGAGGGAGATGGCTACAGCTGCAAGGAGCTTACTTGAGGCTGAGGTTACGCAGAGCAGGGAGCCTCAGTGAGAAGCAAGGCAGAGAAAGAGGTTTTTTTTTTTTTTTGGAAGAAAAAAGGATGGGTGGGGAGAGAACAGGCCATTTCTGCCCGGCCTTATGTCCTGGCCTTGGTCTTCAGTATCTGGGACCTTGTCTGGGGTCCTTTGTTCTCTAATCCAAGGCTTCTAACCTTGCAGGCCTGTGTGTATGGCCCTTTGTTCTCTCACAGGCCTTATGTCTTGAGGGAGTTCTTTAATCCATTAAAGTGATTCATTACAGTACATTTTAATTTTAATTTAATTTAATTTTATTTATTTTTTTGCAGTGCTGGAGATCAGACCCAGGGCTTTGCACATGCTAGGCAAGCACTGTACTGCTCAGTTACATTCCCAGCCCCTTACTGTATATTTAAAAGGATTAAAGTTACCTTACCTTCCTCCAGATTAATCTGGGTTGACCATACTGTATTGTCTTATTTTGTATTTTCCCTTTCTTGTAATGTCCCCCTTTGATTTTGATATCAAAGTTATGCTAACTTCATAAAATCATCCCCTGAAAAAAATGTATAATATTTGGTATATCTATTGCTTGAGCCTGCAGCTGTAGCCCTGTGGCATCCGATCTCGTCAGATCTCGGAAGCTAAGCAGGGTCGGGCCTGGTTAGTAGCTGGATGGGAGACTGCCTAGGAACACCAGAAGCTGTAGGCTTGGGAGAAGGACCTGGCAACCCCCTCCCAAAAATCAATCTGCCATTGAAAACCCTATGAACAGCAGAGAAGCACTGACAATAGTGTTTCCCCTGTTGAACAGACGGTCGCTATGAGTCAGATACTGACTCGACGGCACCTAACAACAACAATTGCTTGAATATATGATAAAACTTTCCTGTAAAAACATCTAAGCCTATGGGAAGGTTTTTATTTTATTTTATTTCATTTTAATTTTGGTTATTAGGGCTTGAGCCTAGGGCTAGGCAAGTGTTCTACTACTGAACTGCACCTCCAACCCCCTTTTTAAAATTTATTTCATTACTATTATTGCTATTATTTGTGATACTGGGGGGCTGAACCCAGGGGCTCACATGTATTTTGCAAGCACTCTACCACTGAGCTGCACTCTCAGCCCCTTTTTTATTTTTTTATCTTTAGAAAAGATCTTGCTAAGTTAGGCTGCTTCTGGCCTCAAACCTGTGGTCTTCCTGTCTCCGCCTCCTGAGTTGCTGGGGTTGCAGATGTAGGCCACCACGCCCAGCTTCCAACCGCTTTTTTATTTTTTATTTTGAGACATGGTCTAAGTGGCACACGCTGCCTCTGGCCAGGAACTTGCGATCCTGCTGCCTCAGTCTCCCAAGTCACTGGGAGTATAGGTGTGTGCCACCCCACACAGCTCCTGCAATAAGATTTTAAACTACTATTTCAGTTTCTTTGGTAGTTAGGTTTTCTGTTTCTTCTTGAGTCAAATTTGTCTTTTTCATGGAATTTTTCCAGCTGGAATGGATTGGCATAAATTTGCTTAAAATGTTCTCTTCTTATCTGTTTGATTTCTGCAGCTAGAAAATATGCCCCTCTTTTTTATTCCTAATTCCATTAATTTGTGCCTTGTCTCTTTTTCACTTGACTAATCTAGTCAGGATGGGAGAAGGACCTGGTAGCCCATTCCTGAAACAATCGGCCATTGAAAACCCTATGAAAAGCAGAGAAGCACTGACATAGTGCTGAGCATGGCACAGTGTTGGGGAGTGTTTTGTTCTGTTGTACATAGGGTTGCTATGAGTTGGATCTGACTCAATGGCATCTAAAAACAACAACAACAACAACAACAACGACAATAACAACAACACAACAATAATGCTAGCTGTTCTTATACCTCATTAACTTTCTCAACCAAATATTTTTTGTGTGTTTTCTATAGTGTATATTTGTTTTCTATTTCACTAATTTGTGCTTTTATCACTATTATTCTCTCCAGAACATAAGCTTGTATAAGTAGGAATTTTTGTTTCTGTTTTGTTTGGCTGGTCCCCAGCATTAAGAAGTCAGCTATGCCAGGCACGGTGGCGCACGCCTATAATCCCAGCAGCTTGGGAGGTGGAGGCAGGAGGATCGCAATTTCGAGACCAGAGGCAGTCTGTGTAATTTAGCAAGACTCTGTCTCAAAAACGTTTAAAAAATGGGCTATGGGTGCAGCTCAGTGGTCCAGCACTTGCAGAGCATGCAAGGGCAAGGCCCTGGGTTCAACCCCCAGTACCACAAAAAAAAAAAAAAAAAAAAAAGTCAGCTATGTGGCATCTACTAAAACAACTCTTTTGTTTGTTTGCTTTTGTTTGGTTTGAGAGAGTCTTGGTATGTAGCCCAGGCTGGCATCTAACCTGAGATCTTTGTGTCTCAGCCTACCGAATGCTGGGATCATGGCTGTGTGCCACCACACTTGGCTCAAAAAGTGCTTTAGATACAATTTCGTGTAATTCCTTCCTTCCATATTCTTTGTATTTGTTCTGTCACTTATTTTTCCAACTTACAAATTCAGTGCTTAATCCATCACTTCTGAGCTGTTCTTTCTTGATGTACGTCTGTAAGTCTTGATGTAAGCCTATAGCACCTCTAGTCTCTGATTTTGATGTGTGCTCGTTTTGTTTTTATCTAGGCAAACTTTTATTTCCATTAAGATTTCTTATTTGACACAAGTTGTTTGGAGGTGTGTGTTTTAATACACCAAAGTATTGTTGTGGTTAGGTGCGGTGGAGTAGGTGTCCGATTTATAGTGACCCTACATACAACAGGCAAAGCACTATCATCAGTGCTTCTCTGCTGTTCACAGGGTTTTCAATAGCTGATTGATTTTTGGGAGTGGGCCCCGGGTCCTTCTCCCAATCCTACAGCACCTGTGTTCCCAGGTGGTCTCCCATCCAAGGACTAACCAGGCCTCATCCTGCATAGCTTCTGAGATCTGGTGGGATCGGAAGCCACAGTGGTACAGCTGCAGACTAGCGGATGGCATAGATAGTAGTAAGTGTTGCATAAACGCTTGAGCAGAACGCCTGTTCTCTGTTGGCCTGCAGTGGCTTCTCTTTGTCATTGAAAGATCTATGTTGCCAGGCACCAAGGTGCATGCCTGCAATCCCAGAGACTGGGCTGAGCCAGGAGGTTTGTGAGTTCGAGACCAGAAGCAGCCTGTGCAACTTAGTGAGACTCTGACTCAAAAAAAGAATAAAAAATGGAAGGGGTGCTAGGGTGGAACTCAGTGGTGTAGCACTTGCCCAGTATGTGCAAGGATCTATGCTATACCCCCTAGGATGGGTGTGGGAGCATGCTATGTTAAAATTCCCCACAGCGAGGGTGGATTTGTCCATTTTTTTCTCATAGTGCTGACGAGTCTTGCTATAAATATATTTATGTTTTATCCCACATTTTTTGCAACAGGACATGGCAAGGAACTGTGCCAGGTCTGTGCTCCCTCCTCAGCATTAGCATCTTATGCAACTCTAGGACAATGATGAAACCAAGAGCCTGACCACCGAGCCAGCCAAGGAGCCTGCTTGCGTCCACCAGCTGCGCTCGTTTGTGAGTGTGCTGCGCAATCTTATCACACCCATGGCCTTGAGCAACCTTCACCCCACCACGACAATCACAGGGAACCTCTTCGTAGCCACGCCCAGCCCCCCGCCATTCCCGACCCCTGGCTCCTCCTGAGTGGCTCTCCTTCTCTCCCATTGTGGTGCTTCCTGACTGCTACATGAAAAAGAACCACAGTGGCGGTGGGGAGTTGGCTCACACAGTTGTGGGGGCTGCGAGTCTGACATCTACAGAGCAGGCTGGTGGGCTGTGAGACAGATCGGGGGACCTAGCTCTTCTCGGGGTGCTGGGCACGCGGTATTGTTAATACACTGTGAGAATTAATATTAGTGTGAATGATGAAGGTTTCTTCTTCTTGCTATAAGCACCTCTTGTGGTTATTTTTTCTGCAAGGCAAGACTGGTGTCGGGGGATGGGGTGATCTGATTCTCTGATTGACAGCTACACCCTCTCCTTTGAGGCTCTGGATGTTTTGAAGGATAAAACTGCTGTCCCGCTGAGCCAACCTCACACCAGCCCCTGCTGTTGTAAACTCTCCAGGACATCTGGAGGAAGCTACAAAACTTCACCTGTTACAGCTCTAACTCCTGAGGGCGCAGCTCCAGCATGGTGGTCTTATACAGTTTTCAGGTTACACTAGACTTTTTTTGTTGTCATGGGTCTGGGTGAATTCTAGAAGACCCTTTAACCAACCGAAGGAAGCCAGAGCGGGTGCAACACCCTGGTGGTACAGAAAAGGGACTGCTGCAATTGCCGCAAACACAAGCCTGCATTTCTGTAATTGGTGCAAAAGGGAATGTGATTGGACAGGGAGTGCTGTGATTGGCACAAAAAGGACTGCTGTGATTGCTGCAAAGTATACAGGGCATTGCTGTGATTGGTGAAAATGCAAATCTTCATTTTGGTGATTGGTGCAAATTCCTTGAGTAGGGATTGAATCCAGGGCGGGCCTCAGAGAGTACAGAGCAGCACTCTACCAACTGAGCTAAACTCCAGCCCCACAGGTTAGGTGGTTGTTGTTGTTAGGTGCCATCAAGTTGGTGTCTGACTCATAGCAACCCTCCGTACAACAGGTGAAACACTATTGTTAGTACTTCTCTGCTATTCATAGGATTTTCAATGGCTGACTGTTTTGGAGGAGTGGGTTGCTGGGTCCTTCTTCCAGGCCTCCAGCACCTGGTGTTCCCAGGTGATCTCCCATCCAAGTACTAACCAGGCCTAACTCTGCTTAGTTTCTAAGATCTGATGGGACCAGATGCCACAGTGGTATGGCTGCAGGCACAGATTAGCTTAGGTCTATCATGTGTCAATCTGCCTTCCTGGAGGAAAGGGAAAGAGGGTCACCAGACTCTCCAATGAGGCAAATATACATATACTAGAGGTAAACAACAGGCTAGGAGAGCAGAGGAGAGAAGGGGAAACTCGGTAGTGTTACATCTTCCCATAGACTGCCAGGGGTAACATGCCACTCTGTGAGGAGGCCTGCTTGGGACGGAGTTAATGGTGATGCAGCTTTGAGACATCTTGGTGAGAACCTCCTGGGGGAGGGAATTTTTCCCACCAGTGTAGCTGTGTGTAGGAGCTCTCCACGGGTTACCCACACTCCCTCTATAAAACCCCCAACTAATTCATGATTCGCTAACTTTAATGTGATCCATCCGTTGGTCTGCCTGCCTTGGTCACTGGAAGAGTTCCAGAGGGCTATCAAAGACCAAAGGTCTCAGGCGTCCTAGGCCTGGGAACTGCTAACACTGGCCACTGTCTAGGGCTGAGGAATCCCAGTACCCAGTCCTGCATGAAAAGGTGCAACCCCAGCTGCTGTCTAGGGCTGAGGAACCCCAATACCTAGCCCCACCTGGAGCTGCAATGCCAGCGATCACTGAGAGTTGAGGAACCCCAGCCTCCTTGGCCCACCTGCAAGCAGTAGCACTTCTGTGCTTTGGAGTCCCCACATGGGAGCTGTAACACTTGAAGAGCTGAGGAATTTCCACCTCCTTGGCCTACAGAAGAGCTATAACACTAGAAGGCGCCACTTGCTGCTGCTGCTCCCATCTATCTGCCATCACTGCTTGTTGCTGTGAAGTACCCCAAGGGACACCAATGTTGCCTAAGGCCAGCATTTGAAGAGCTTCCTCTTGCCTATCCACGGTCTCTATCCAGGTAGTGCATAAGGACCTCAGCCAGCTGATGGATGACAGCTGGAGACAAGGGGAAGAGTCCATGTTGAGACCTTGAGTTCAAAGGCAGTATTTGTTCCTTTTTATTTGCAGTACTGAGTGACTGAACCCAGGGCCTTGCAATACTTTTGCAAGTGCTTTACCACTGAGCTGTATCCCCTCCCCCTTTTTAAATTTATCTTGAGACAGGGTCCCACTAAGTTATGCAGGCTGCCTCTGTCCTCAAACTTGTGATCCTTTCCTCTGCCTCCTGAGTCACTGGGATTACAAGTGTGCACCACCATGCCTGGCTCATATTTGTTCCTCTTTGGGGAGCCTTAGTCTTCTCTCTAAAGACCTCCAATTGAGACCCACCCATGTTATGGAAGGTAATCTCCTTTATGGAAGGTCTACTGGTTTAAATGTTAATCATGTCTAAAATCTACTTTCACAACACCTGAAGTCATGTTTGACCAACCTGGGTACCATGGTCCAGCTGACACACACAATTAGCTATCATATATGGTAAATCAGTTGTAATTTTAAGAGCAATTACCAAACCGTTTTCCGTGGTGGCAGCCAGGTCTCCAAGCCTGAGCTTCTCTGAAACAATGGGCCGCTTGCCCTGCTATGGATAAGCAATTCAGTTTCTCTGCAGACTCACCAGCCTGTGGTGTGATCACTACATTTCATCACAGCAATTCTGACTGGGGGGTTGTGATATCTCACTGCAGGCTTAATTTGCATTTCCTCCATGACTAAGGGCCGTTGAATATCTTTTCATGTGCTTCTTTGTATCCATACACCCTCTTTGGAGAAATAGCAGCATATCTTTTGTGATCTACATATTGTGAGTCTATATTACCGGCTGACTCCAAGTTTAGGATTGTTATCGCTTCCTAGTGAATTAAGTTGTTTCATTACTCAGTAGTTACCCACTTTATGATGAGTAATATCTCTTACCTTATGATCTACTATTTTATATTAAGATTACTTAAAGATTTTTGTTTTCTGGTGTCTGTATCAGGAATGTTTCTTAAAACAGCTTAATCTGACTTTGTAAACAAAGAAAATCCAATCTGACAACTTTATCTTTTAATTTGTGAGCTTAATTTTCATAAATTGATTACTAATGTGTTTCTATCTTTTTTATCATGTGTTTTCTGAATTTCTTATTTCTTCTTCAGGTTCAAATGGTTTCCTTTCTCATCCCAATCCTTCCCCTATGGACAGCATACACCATGTAGTTATTATTTTACTTGGCTCCCCTAGTTATTTTGACACGTATACTTAAAGTCTAAAATTAATTGATATATTTTCCCTCCTTATGAAATTAAAGCACCTTGAAATGCTTTATACTCCAGCTCCTCCTCTCCATTTATATGCTGTTATTCACATTTAGTTCTATCCTGTTTTTCTCCCATAAATTGGCATTGCTGTTATTATTAGGCACAATGCTTCCTCACACTTCCTACATACTTATTTTTGTGTATAGGTTTTTAAATGTCCACAGATTATTTGCTAGCTCTCCCTTGAAAGAGCAGAGCCTACTCCCCTCTCCACCTTGAATAAGGAACACTGGACTCAGTGGCTCGCTTCCAATGCACAGAATATTTCAGAAGTGACTTCTGAGAGAAGTTCATAAAAGGCAGGTGGCTTCCTTTGGGCTGTTTCTCGTGGGTCACTTCCTCTATGGAAGCCAGGTGCGACACTGTGAGAACACTCAGGACCTCACGAAGCCAGGACACAGGCTTTCTGCCAACAGACAGGTATGTGAACCATACAGGAAGCCAGGCCTTCTGGTGATAGTCGAACGGAAGTCACCTTGGCTGCACCTCACATGATTCCAAGTCATAACCACCGGGTCCCTAACCCGCAGAACCCACAAGGAAAAAGGTGTTGCTTAAAGCCACTAAGTCTTAGGTTAACTTTTTATGCAGCCGGCCTGTCTTTATTGATGCTTCTTTCTTGAAGCTTACCTTCTTCCTGAAGTCCCTCCTCTGCAGTGCCCCTAGTAAGTTCTCCCTGCCCCCCACAGTCTTTTTAAGTAATGGTGTTTGAACTCAGGGCCTCAGGTGTGCTAGGCAAGGGGTTCACTACTGAGAGGCACCTCCAGCCACCTCCCTCTTTCCCATTTATTTGAAGACAGGGTCTGACTAAGTTGCACAGGCTGCCTGTGGCCTTGACCTCAAGATCCTCCTGCCTCAGTCTCCCCCCGTCGCTGGGATTACAGGCATGTAGCACAGTATCTGTTTGTTTATGACATTTTAAGCCTGAAGATGAGCATTTCCTTAGAACTCACTCTGCACAAAATCCTCGAGGGCTGGTTAAGTTGGGCTCCTTTAGAGCGGCGATTCTCACCAGGGGCAGTTTTCCCCCTGGAGGCCATTGAGCAATGTCTCCGGACATGTTTAGCTGTCATAATTAGGAGCATGTGTGCACTGCTGGCACCGGTGGCTGGAGCCTTGGGATGCTGTACAGGACAGCCCACACCACAGACTCCTGCCCTTCACCACTCTGGCCAGGGCTGCACAGAAAACCCACACTGGCCCGGCCTGAAGTCCTGTCAGGGTCTCTCAGACCACATAGGCAGCCTGACTCTGGGCAGCTACCGGGAGGATGGATGGTCTTCACCCTGCGTGGACGACTGAGGCCACGAGATGCCGCTTTCTAGTTCTCTCCTGAGTCGTCTGCTTGGTGCGGCTTACCCTTCAGCTGTTGTGGGGTCTCCTAACGATGTCACTCTGGGGTAGACCCTGGGTCCTGTCCCTTGCCTCCTGTCCTGTGATAATGTCAGGAGAGATGGCAGCCACCAGGGGCGTGGCACACACCACAGCGGGAAAGCCGGCGGCCTCACCCCGGAAGTGCGTGTGGCCCCCCTCCTCCATGTTCTGGGCCAAGCCCAGAGGAGGGAGAGCTGAAGCTTGGCGGTTATCTGGCAAGTTCCAAGATGTGAATGGATGGAAAGACCTTGCTATTGCAGTGCAGCCTGCTGAACGTCTTGAAACGAAGGAGAGGACTCTCTTGCTGACAGCCATAGCCTGGATGACTTCGTTTAAGGACAGACCACCCCGAGGCTGGACCCTGCGTCCCCGGTGGTGGACTCAGGGAGGGTACAGTCAGTCCTCAGTTCTGGAAATGTCACGGGCTGTGTGTGGAGGACCTATTAGACTAGCAAGGGTGTCACCAGGGCCTGGCCAGTGCGGGGGCTTGGTCATGGGATGGCCGGGAAGGGGACCTGGAGGAAGTGGACTTGGTGAGATGGGGAAGCCCTGGGGGAGGCCCCACCCTGCCGACAGGCAGCGTTCTCCTCAGCTGGCCCTGGTCTAACGGGTGCACAAGCCCACCTGGAGCCGGGGGGTACAACTGCCCGGTAGGACGTGCTTCCTTTCTCACCCAGGACCAACTTCCACCCCAGGGCTGGTACCAGGGGTGCTGGGCTACGTTGAGCCTGACCTGAGATGCACCTGCAGGCCAAGCACAGGGCGGGGAGCCAGGCTGAGGGTTCTCTGGGGTGCTGCCCTCTGTACCCGTTCACGCTCCACAGGGGAGGTCCTGGGCTGCGGGGTCCACTGGGGATGCTGCGGCATCCTTGGCTCCAGTGACACCAAGCACCAGGACCTCCAAGCCAGGCTGAGCAGGGGCTCCCTGTCCTGCCAGTGTCTCCCCTGGTGGCTTGTCAGTCCCTGGCCAGCGAAGGTCCAGAGACTGGGTCACAGGGGCCGTGTGCAACTCAGACTGGGGAACAGTCCTAGCCAGGAATGGAGACCTCGGTGGCTTGAGGGTCTGCCGTGTGGGTCAGTATAGGGGAGCCATGCCCTGGGCCCCCTTCCAGGCACCTGCCCAGCCTGGAGCGATTGCAGCCATTCCTTCCTGGCTTAGGTGGGGACGTGAGCCCTGAGCCCCATCCCTGGGCTCCCCAACAGCACAGGCAGAGCCCCCTCTTAGAGGACACCCCTCCACCCCTCCCACCTGAGTCATAGCCATTTCACCTTGTCTTGTTGGTTGAGGGGAGGAAGCTGCCCTCCAGGTCCCTGTCCCTGGGTCCCCAGGTCTCCGAGCCCACCCTCCAGACCCATGCAGCCTGCTCCCCAACTCAGACACTCAGGCAATGGTGGGAAAGACCAGCTGCCCGGGCACCCTCTGCTGGGCAGTATCAGAAGTGCAGCCGGGTGTGACCAGAGCTTTTACTATGGATCAGAGATGTCAGCCCATAGACATGCCACCATGGTGTCGGATTCCCTCAGATCTTGGAAGCAGGGTCAGCCTGCTTAGTCCTTGGAGGGGAGACGATCTGGGAACACCAGGTGCTGCAGCCTAGGGAGAAGGACCTGGCCCACACCCAAAACAATCAGCCACTGAAAATCCTATGAATAGCAGAGAAGCACCGACAATAGTGCTGGGCATGGCACAATGTTGGGGAGCAATTCAACTCACTATGAGCTGGACTCCACTGGACAGCACCTAACAACAGCAAGGGACCTCTGAGTCAGACACAGGAGGCAACAAGACAGCTGTAAACATGCCCCTCTCCGGCTAGGGCTGCCTGAGATCTGGTAGACACAGGTAGGGGTCCTCACCGCCCACTGACAGTGGCAGCAGCAGCTTCAGGCTGTGCTGGTCAGCCGGAGCCCCCCAGTCAGCATTCCAAGGCTCGAACTGAGTCACGGCCAGAGCAGGGCCAGTTTGGGGCAGGTCTTGGGGAGCCCAGACTGCATGGGTGCAGGGACGCTCCCACTCAAGGACTCTGTCCAGACCAGCTGGTGGTCTTCAGTCAGGGTGGGCTCGCAGGGCGCCCACAGGGTCTGTGCCCAAGTCCAAGGGGGGCACGTCCAGCTAGATGAAGGTGGAGTCCAGAGGCCCCGCGTCCTGCTGGCTGAGAGCCCGGGCCTCAAACAGCTGCTTGATGAGGGCAGACTTCTCCTGCTCCAGCTGGGTGATGCGCTCACTCTTGTTGGTCACCTCCTGGGTGGGCAGGGGCGGGGGCAGGCGGTCAGGGACTGCAGGGCCCGCAGCCCAGGCCCCCTTGCTGACGCCTCACCTGGGTGAGGAGCCGGTTCTGCTCCTTCAGCATGAGAATGCTCTGCTGCTGCCAGCCTGGGGCCACAGGCACAGCAGGCACCAGGGTAGGGCATGGGGTCCCTGAAGAGGGTGAAGGCAGAGCCTGTGGAGGGAGGGTGGGGTCAGGCAGTCCTCAGGGGGCACAGCCTCCAGGGCAAGGGTGCTGGGCTGGCCAGGGAGCACTCACCCTGCCGGCACAGGCTGCAGCCAGCAGCTCCCCCAGGCAGCGGGCCACCTCCTGGGCTTTGGGCAGCAGCTGCCCCAGCGGGCGGGGGCTTCCTACAGCCCCACAGTCCTGGGAGAGGAGCAGGGGAGCCCCCAGCCGTGAGGGGGGCCCACAGCGGGTGCTCCCGCCTCCCGAGAGCACTGCTCCCAGCCCCTCCGTCCTCGGGGTGTCCCGGCACTCACAGCCCCAGCTCGGCTCCGGCCCAGGCGGTGCTGGCGCTCCTGCACGCGCTGCAGCTGCTGCTGGTACCACTCGCGGCCCCGCGCCATCATCTCCAGGCCCTGCAGCAGCACCTCCTGCTCCTGCTCCAGCTCCTGCATCTGCTTCAGCTGCAGCACGTGCCCGTGGGAAGGCGGTGCCGGTGAGGGCCCACCACGCAGGTGGAGGCCGGGCCCTGCAGACCCGCCAGCCTGCGTGCCGTCTATGCACGGACGCACAGCCTGGAGGGGCTCGGCACCTCGGTGCTGGGGAGCACATCCCTATCTCCCTCCCGTGGGTGTCTGGCCGACTGAGGCCTCCCCTGGGGAAACACAGACGACCCTCAGGCAGCACCCTCGCCAGGGGCCTGCATGTGGAGCTGGCCTTGAAGGTGAGCCTCAGAGGCAGGCTGGCAGCGCACGTCCTCAAAGGGCCTCAGGACATCCTTCTGCCTGACTCTGCCGCCCCTCTAGTGGACTCAAGCCCAGGCAGGGAGAGATGCTCAGAGCTGACGGATGCTCCCCTATGGCCAGGGCTCCCCAGATCCAAGCCCAGCCGCCCCTCCCTGGCTTCCAGCCTCCTGGATGACACGGAGAGTCCCAGCCCCGCTCACCAGGCCACAGTCCACGCCATTGGTGATCGTGTGCCTCCGACGCTCCCCGCGGGCTCTCGGGGCCCTCTGGGCATCCCCTGTACCTACCTCCATGGTTCTGCAGGCGGAGGCACCTGTGGTGGAGAGGCAGGGGCCTGGCTTACCTCTAAGCCTACCTAGGGGAGCTCCGTGTCCCAGCCCAGCTCCTCAGCCCATCTCAGACCCCCAACCAACCCTAGCAATGCCAACCCCAAGGACCAGGCCTGTACCACTTGTCAGCCCCCACTCTACCCCTAGGCACGGCCCACCTGTCACCTATGTCTGGCTAGGGTCTGGCCCCCACCTGCAGGCCCCTGCTCCCCTCACCCGCCTTGGGAAGGGTGGTGAGCTCCCTGGGGGCAGGGGTTGCCTGTTCTGTACCCCTGTGCCCAGACATGGCAGATGCTTCTTAAGATCTCAAAGGCTGCTGGATAAAAGGTTTGTTGTTGTTGTTAGGTGCCGTCGAGTCAGTATCCGACTCATAGCAACCCTACATACAACAAGGGAAACACAATTGTCAGTGCTTCTCTGCTGTTCATAGGGTTTTCAGTGGCGGATTGATTTTTGGGAGTGGGTTGCCAGGTCCTTCTCCCAAGCCTACAGCACCTGGTGTTCTCAGGAGGTTTCCCATCCAGGTACTAACCAGGGCTGACCCTGCTTAGCTGCCGAGATCTGATGGGATTGGATGCCACAGGGCTACGGCTGCAGGCAGATAAAGGGTAAGGGATAAGAAATGGGTGGCAGGGTCCTTTGTCACCTGCACAGGACCCTGTGGCGGCAGGAGCTGGTGCAGGGAAGATGTGGGGCTGGGTGATGGAGCCCTAACCCTTGTCCACGAGCAACCACCGTATAAAGCAAGTTCTGACACGCATGCAGGGCAGCGCACACAGTCCACAGTGAGAAAGGCCCTCGAGCTCATGAACGCCTGACCCGAAGTTTGCCAAGGGCTCTGTGAGATCCCTGGAGGGCCTGCTGGTCTTCAGTGGGGTGCAGAAGAAGGACTCTGAACACGCTCCAGGAACCCACTCTGCCTGCTGTGCACCAGTCTGTGGGTGCTGGGCTACGTTGTGTCTGACCTGAGATGCACCTGCAGGCCGAGCACGGTACGGGGAACCAGGCTGGGTCCTGCCCTCTCTGCTGAAGCACTCTGCCTTCAGCAGGTGTGGAAGAAGGCACTCTTAGCCCTCTGGTCCCCAGCACCAGAAGCATCCTCGACGGCATGCCCTGGTGCTTGGCCCTGGGACTGGGCGGGGGATGCCAGAATCAGGCCCAGTGCGCATAGCGGAGATTCTGCCTTTCCAAGCAGGTGCCAGAGTTCACGTCCCAGCCTGCTGTGCTGAGTGGCTGGCAACCCCCGGGGTGAGACAGGAGGAGGTGCAGAGTCACGATGCTGCCTCCTCCAGGTGGGGTCACCCAGGCCTGACCTGTGCAAAGGAGGAGGCCCGAACTCCTGGACTGGGGACCTGGGTGAGGCCTTTACTGGGGGGCTAGGCTGGTCTTGGCCTGCAGCGGTAGCACTGTGGAGTCCGATCCCTTCAGATCTTGGAAGCTAGACAGGGTCAGGCCTGGTTAGTCCTTGGATAGGAGACTGCCTGCGAACATCAGGTGCTCTAGGCTTGGGAGAAGGACCTGGCAACCCACTGCCCAAAAAACAAGCAGCCATTGAAAACTCTATGAATAGCGGAGATGCACTGACAATAGTGTTTCGCCTGTTGTACGTAGGGTCGCCATGAGTCGGACACCAACTTGATGGCACCTAGCAACAACAGGGTGGTCTTGCAGCTCCAGGTTTGGCAGCCCAAACGGCAGCTTTGTCGGGCATACCATGCCCCTTGTCTGCAAAGTGGTGATACCTGGAGTGTGGCCTGAGGCCTGCAAAGTAATGGGGTGAGCACTGCCCCGTGGCAGCCACTCGATGTGAGGGGGGGCCGGTGCCTCCTATACCTGCCCAACAGCTTGGGACCACCTGGGCCCTCAGCCTCACATCTGTGGCTGCTCAGGCAGGTTTCCCCATAGAAGACAGGGTACCCCAAACTGTGGCCCCGTCACCCCAGGGTGCTTCTCAGATGACAGTTCAGCCTACAGGGCTGGGCCCACGGCCCCTACACAGACCAGGCAGGCAGGAGACGCTGGAGGGGTCCAGGAGCATCTGGCCCCACTCCAGAAGAAGAAGGGGGAGGGGCAGGCTCCTGCACCACCTGCGGCCGTGCTGCTGCAGATGCCACCAAGGGACACAGACGCGAGTCTCTGGGGACCTCCAGCAGGCCCCTCTCCTGGCTTCTCCTGGTATGCGGCCTTCGGAGGTTCTGGTAACAGAACCAGTGCCATGCAGAGCATCAGGGCTGACCTGGGCCAGACCACAGGCTGCCTCATGGCTGACTTTTTTTTTTTTTTTTGGGCGGTACTGGGGGTTGAACCCAGGGCCTCGCGCCTGCATGCTCTGCAAGTGCTGGACCACTGAGCTGCACCCTCAGCCCATTTTTTTACTTTTTGAGACAGGGTCTCGCTAAATTACACAGACTGCCTGTGGTCTCGAACTTGCGATCCTCCTACCTCTGCTTCCCGAGCCGCTGGGATTACAGGCATGCGCCCGGCATGGCTGACTTCTAACTGCACAGCCGCGTGATGACAGTGCTGGGATGGTCCCTGCTTCTGGGTCCAGCTATGTCCAGAAGCCTCTGCCACCACAGGGTCGAGGAGGCTGGCCTGTGACGGGCAAGGAGGGCCCCCAGCCGAGGGAGAGCCACCCAAGCTTGGCTCACCTGTCACGTCTACACCGTTGGGGTCTGGTCCCACTTTCCTGTCCGCTCACCTGCCTCGCGGGCTGGTGAGACAATGCAGCCCTTCCGGACCGGGTTAGCAGTTGGGCAGGGGCCACAGTGGTTCCACGCACCAGCTTTAGGGTGGTAAATGTGGCTGAGGCAGCAGAGGTCTGGCAAAACTGGGAGAGGAGTGGGCAGCCCAAGAAGGGACTGGCAGCTGCCCCAGGGGACAGGCCTGCACCTGGCAGGGCACGTGCACAGGCTGAAAGGGCCAATGGGCTGGGGGGGGTAGGGGTGGGGGCTTG
Organism: Pedetes capensis; assembly: GCA_007922755.1. Lineage (NCBI taxonomy): Eukaryota > Metazoa > Chordata > Mammalia > Rodentia > Pedetidae > Pedetes > Pedetes capensis. The sequence goes on from VMDO01004428.1 coordinate 80,960, forward strand.
TGCTCCTCTGGGAGCCTGGTCCCCACCAGCAGCCATAATGCAGGTTCTGTTCCCAAGGCTGGTGCTGGGGGGGCAGACCGGGGGCCATTCAACAGTCTCTTGTCCCTGCCAACTGGACCGGAAGCCAGGAGAGGGGCCTGCTGGAGGTCCCCAGAGACTCACGTCTGTGTCCCTTGGTGGCATCTGCAGCAGTACAGCCGCAGGTGGTGCACGAGCCTGCCCCTCTCCCTTCCTCTTCTGGAGTGGGGCCAGATGCAGCTCCTGCCTGCCTGGTCTATGTAGGGGCGGCGGGCCCAGCCCTGTAGGCTGAACTGTCATCTGAGAAGCACCCTGGGGTGACGGGGCCACAGTTTAGGGTACCCTGTCTTCTGTGGGAAAACCCCTGCCTGAGCAGCCACAGATATGAGGCTGAGGGCCCAGGTGGCCCCAAGCTGTTGGGCAGGTATAGGAGGCAACAGACTCCCCCTTCTCAGCTTCAGCTTCAGGCAGAGTGGGTTCCTGGAGAGTGTTCAGAGTCCCCTTGCACCCTTGGCTGTGGTGGCTCCAGAGGGACAGGGGAAGGGCTGGCCTCTGAATGCACAGGGACAGGCTGAAGCCCCTTTCCCTCCAAGCCCTAGAGCCCACGCACTGCTGCTCCATCTCTGTCCCCCGTGGAGGACGCTGTGCGACTCTGGCCTCGGGCACAAGTGATGGGGGCCACAGTTTGGGGTACCCTGTCTTCTATGGGGAAACCTCTGCCTGAGCAGCCACAGATGTGGGAGCTCCAAGTTGAGGCCGAGAGCCGCCCAGCACTCACCTGTGTCTGCGCTGGGGCTCCGCTCCAGGGCGGCGCTCTGGGGCCGTTCGGGCTCCGCGGGGCAGGGCACCGCCTCCGCCGGGCCGCAGAGCTGCTCTGCGTTCCGGGTCGAGCCACCGGGACCTGCCGGCGGGTGGCGCGCGCCAGGGGGCAAGGGCTTCCTCTCCAGCACCGTGCGCGGCTCGTCCGCCGGAGGGAACCCTAGGCGCTGCGGTGGCGGTGGGGGCGGCGGGTCCCCGGGCCGGGCGGGCGCGCGCGCCGGGTCCCTAGGGCCGCGGTCGGCGCTCAGCAGGGACGTGCGCAGGCCGGCCACGAAACGCTCGAAGGTCAGGTAGCCGCTGGCCGGGGCCACCTGGCGCAGGCCCTCGAGCACGCCGCGGGGCAGCTCGCGCGCGTCGGCGCCCTGCCAGCGGGACTCGATCTCGCGCAGGTGCACGTAGCCGCGCCGCCGGTCGTCCAGGATGTCGAAGAGAGTGCGCAGGCTCTGCAGGAAGGCGCGAGGCAGCCCCTCCGTGCTGGGCGCGGGCGCGGGCGCGGCGGGCAGCAGGCGGCCCCGCTCGGCCATCGCGGCCCCGGCCATGGGCATCGGGCTCTGACTCCGCGTCCGCGCACCACCACCGCTCCGCCCGGCCGCCGCGCGCAGCCCGCCGACAATAGCTGCTACTTTTGAATGGGGCCCTCCTCGCAGCGTCGGCCTTCATTAGCATTCACGGCGGCCATTGGCCGAGGCTGGCCCGTCTGCTCCCCGATTGGCTCAGCGGCCGCCAGCCTCAGTTTGATTTTTCCTGCGGAGGGGCCCGAGAGCAGCGCGTTCCCCCGACTGCAGAGCTTGGGAGGGGCCCGGGAGGCGGTCGCAGAGGCCCGGGCCAGACCTGAACCAGATTCCCCAGCTCTGCCTCCCTCGGGGACCGCCCTCCTCTGCATCCACGCCCACCGGCGCACGGGCCGCAGCTTGGCTCGCTCGCCCTTTCTTTCGTTCCTTCTTTCCTTCCTTCCTTCTTTCTTTCTTTTCCTTCCTTCCTTCCTTCCTTCCTTCCTTCCCTCCCTCCCTCCCTCCCTCCCTCCCTCCCTCTTTCTTTCTTTCTTTCTTTCTTTCTTTCTTTCTTTCTTTCTTTCTTTCTTTCTTTTTTTGCGGTACCGGGGGTTAAACCCAGGACATTAAGCCTGCATGCTTTCCAAGTGCTGGACCACTGAGCTGCGCCCCCAGCCCCCCCCTTTTTTTTTTCCACTTTTTGAGACAGGGTCTCGCTTCTGGTCTCGAATTTGCGATCCTCCTGCCTCCGCCTCCCGAGCCGCTGGGATGACAGGTGTGCACCACCGCGCCCGGCCTGCTCAGCTTTTTCTCAGGTGAGGTGGCGTTGGGCCACAGTGGCCACTTCTCAGAGGGTCTGAGTGTAGCGCCCTACAAAAAACCTGTCCCCAGGTAGCCTCGTAGGTAAGGGTGTGAGGGGACAACCTGTCCAGCTCCCTGGAGTCCTTTCCACTGAGGGTCGCCTGGCCACAGGCACCAGCTCACTCTGGGACGCCCTTCTCATGCTCCAGGAGGGCCCCTAGAGGACCATAGACTCCAGCCAGCTGGGCGCTCTCTCTGACAGAGGCCTCTCTGTCCCCACAACTACTTGCTCCTCCTCTGGCCCCTTGGGACAGTCTGTCCTGTCCAGCCAGCCGCAGGACAAAGCCACTTTCTCCTGTGTCCCCAGATGCCCATCCGGTGACCAGCTCTCTGGTTTTGCTGGTCCTCGGTTCCAGCCTCTTCCTCTGTGGACATCTCCAGCTGTTCCAGTTCTCACAGCACTGTGCTCCACTATGCACCCCATGCCCCAGACCCCCCACCCACGATTCTGGTTTCCCCGTGGGGATCCAGTCACTCCGTCTCTATCTGGTCAGCCCAGGTGAAGAAGACCAGGTCTTCGTCTGGCTCCAGGAGCCTACCTCAGGGCTGACAGGAGCACCCTCTAGAAACCATAAGGTGCTTAGGGCTCTGCCCCACTGGCCCCCTACCCCCTCCATTGCCTGTCCTCCAGGCCCTGCCTTGCTTCCACCCACCCGCCACCCTGTCGGCCTTCCTAGACTTCTGAACGCCACATGCCCTGGCCACTGAGCATTGCCCGTGTATGCGCGGCTGCTCCTTCTTCCTGAGCACACTCTTCTTCCACCCTATCTTCAGCAAAGTTGCCGAATGCCTCCTCTAGACAGGCTCTCTACATAGGGGACTCCTTCTAGCCCCTGTGGGCTGGCCTCAGCTGGCCTGCCTCCCAGATCTCAAGGCCCTAAGGCAAAGGGATTGGCCACACCCTGGCAGACAGTGATTGAGAAAGACATTGGTACCCTGGTCCAGAGGGTGATTGCTATCTCACCCTCGCCAGTACACCTGTCTCTACCCCTGTCCACCCACACAGGCTTGTTCTTCAGGTCCTGCAAGTGCCTCTGGCTCCACAAACCTTGATTTTCCAACCTATGACCTTTGTCTTACCTCCACGCACCTTGAAGGAGGATTTAGGGATCGTCCTGACCTAGGGAGCTCAGAGGTCATGCCCTGATGCAGGAGGCACGGGGCCCCTTCTCTGCCTGGCCCTGCAGGGGTGAGAGGGCTCCATGGACTCTGGCCTGGGGCGTGGAGCCTGCTCTGCTCACCCAGCTCCCTGCCTGACGTCCCTACCCTCTTCCTCCAATGCTTGTCTCATGCTTTCGTTTCACTGCACAAACTGTTGCAGCAGAACAGACTGTGCGTTCACTCATTCGTCAGCAAGCACTCCCTGAACGCTCGCCATGACTCGGTCATGAGGATGTGAGGCTTGGGGTCCAACTCTCGTTGTTCGGTTAACAAATAGTTCCTGAGTGCCTGCTTGGTACTGAGCATTGATCTAGGGTGATGGGGCAAAGCAGTGAACCAAACATCATCCTGCCTTCGTGAGTTTACTTCTTATGGGGGAGTTCCGGAGCAGAGAATGTAAGAAAGGCAGTGAGTCATATATGACTCTCCGGGGAAGAGTGTCTAGGCAAGAGGAATAGCAAGGGCAAGGGCCCTGGGGCCAGTTGAAGACTCTCCTTTGAAAAACAACTCCTTTCTGGTCCAAGAGAATTGACCATGCCGTGACCCTGGGAAGCTTGGCTTCCTAACTGAGAGTGTGTGGGAGAGGCTCTGAGAACAGAACCTCCCGCCAAGAGACACTGCCTTAACAGGGCTTAGGCTAACTCAGACCCAAGGAAGATGTTATGTTTTATTTTAGGTCCTTGAATTTTTTTCAAATCCAGTGCATGTACTACTTTGTTAAACTTAAATATAGTTTTGTTTTGTTCCCCCCACCTCCCCGCAGTACTGAGGGGTTGGGCCTAGGGCCTCTTGCATGCTAGGCAAACACTCCACCGCTGAGCTGCACTCCCCACCCTTTTAAAACTTTTTTTTTTTTTTTTTTGCGGTACTGGGGGTTGAACCCAGGGCCTCGCGCCTGCATGCTCTGCAAGTGCTGGACCACTGAGCTGCACCTCAGCCCATTATTTTTTTTTTACTTTTTGAGACAGGGTCTTACTAAGTTATGCAGACTGCCTCTGGTCTCGAACTTGCGATCCTTCTGCCTCCTCCTCCTCCCAGGTGGCTGGGATTACAGGCGTGCGCAGGTCTTAAAACTTTTTATCTTAAAACAAGGTCTCACTAAACTGTGGAGCTGCCTCTGGCCTCTAACTCACCATCCTCCTGCCTCCTGCCACCCCAGGGCTGTGGTTACAGGCGTGCACCAGGTCACCCTGCTAAAGCTGGATTCTAAAAGAAAGTTTTGTCCTCAGAGGGCGGAAGCGATGCTTTCATAGTTTTACAAAAGACTTTTAAAAAGCGAAATCTGATAGTTAAAATAACCAACCAGGAAGGGGCTGCCAAGTCCTGCACACCACGCAGGAGGGTGGACGAGGGGGAGCCGCATGCGAGGCGGCCTTCTTGGGCGGCTGCTGACACCCAGTTTTGCTGGATCTGCACCCCTCCCAGGCCAGCTCCGGGTCTGGCCTCCTGCAAGCTTCTCCCGTCCCCAGCCTGCGCCCTCCCCGCGGATGCAAAGGTGGTCAGGCTCCTCCAGGACTCTTGCCAGTGCCGGGAAGGACCATAGGCGGCCCCTCCGGCCCCTGATCTGTGAGAAGGCAGAAGAGTGGGTTAAGACTGGTTAGCCCTCACTCTTGGCCAGGTGGGTCACAGAGCCCCTGCGGGGCGCCCGGGGCCCTGCACATCAGTAGCGCTTTCTCCCCAGAGCAACGAGTTGGCTCCTCCGCCCCCTCCGACTTTCGACCTTTGAGACAAGTTAGCCAGATCTTTTGGGTGTGGCCTCAGGCGGTGGGGACCCAGCTAGGAGCGGACCAGGGCCAGAAAGGCCTCGGGACCAGACAGGGCTTTCTGGGGACAGAGACAGAAAAGACCTTGGGCAGAGGCAAAGTCTGGAGCCAGGAACAAGGAGGGCTCGGAGTGGGACGGGTCCAGGCGGGGAAACTTCGGGGCCCGCCCGGTTTGGAGACCGGCCAGGATCGGCCCCCAGCGGGGCGGAGCCGGAGGGGCCGGGGCGGAGGCCGGATGGGGCCGGGTCCCGTGACTCGGGACCGGCGCCGCGCACGGGTCACGCGCGCAGACGGGGCGCCCGGCGGCGGCGGCGGCGGCGCCATGGCCTCGGAGCCGGCCGTGCGAGCGCGGCTGCGGCGCGCGGGCCAGGAGCACCTCCTGCGCTTCTGGGCAGAGCTGGAGCCGGGGCCTCGCGCCGCGCTGCTGGCGGAGCTGGCGCCGCTGGAGCCCGACGCGCTTCGCGAGCACTGCCGGCGCGCGGCGGCCGCCTGCGCGCGCCCCCCGGGCCCGTCGCCCGGCCTGGCCTCGCTTCTGCGGCCCCTGCCACCCGAGCGCGTGGGCAGCGCCAGCCGCAGCGACCCTGCGACGCGGCGCCGCTGGGAGGAGGAAGGTAGGCGACGCGGGGTGCGGGCGGGCCCCCTGGCCCGCCGGAAGGGGCCGGGGCCGGACCTCGGGAAGAGGCGCGTGGAGTTGAGCTGGCGGTGCTGCTCCCTCGCCCGCACCCCAGCCCGAAACCCTGCCGCCGCAGGGCCAGGTTTGGCTCGCTCTGAAGCGAAACGGTGGTCGTAAGGCAGGTCCACCGTCCCCTCACCGCGCCCCTCGCCCCCAGGTTTCCGGCAGATTGCCCTGAACAAGGTGGCCGTCCTGCTGCTGGCAGGTGGGCAGGGCACTCGCCTGGGTGTCAGCTACCCCAAGGGCATGTACAGAGTGGGGCTGCCCAGCCAGAAGACCCTGTACCAGCTGCAGGCGGAACGGATCCGGCGCGTGGAGCAGTTGGCTGGCGAGCTCCAGGGGACCCGCTGCACTGTGCCCTGGTGCGTCCCCCCTCTACCCCAGAGAGACACTCCCTGTGTGACCCCAGACCCGTCCCACACCAAGGCCTGGGATCAAACCCCAGCAGAGCCCAGCCCCCTCCCAGATCGAGGCCTAACCTCAGCCCCTTCCAGCCGCTTCTGCCTGCCGGTCCAGACCCTCCCAGGGTCTGCTCACGGCTGCCCGCTCCACAGGTACATCATGACCAGTGAGTTTACCCTGGGGCCCACGGCCAAGTTCTTCAGGGAGCACGACTTCTTCCACCTGGACCCTGCCAACGTGGTCCTGTTTGAGCAGCGGATGCTGCCTGCTGTGACCTTTGAGGGCCAGGCCATCCTGGAGCGGAAGGACAAAGTTGCCATGGCCCCAGGTACCGCCTGCCCCAGCCTGCACTCCGCCAGCCACCATCAGGAGGCCTGGGCTCAGGCTGGGTGTGCTGCAGGGAGGCTGTGTGTTCCTGGGCTGGTGGCCGCCCCCCTCTGGACCTCAGTTCCCATCTGTCCCAGGGGACAGCCACTGGGCTGTTTCGGTGGTGGATGTCGGGATTTGTTGTCCTCAGCATTTGCTGGACTAAGCGGCAAGCCTGCGCCCTTCTCCCTCACAGACGGCAACGGGGGCCTGTACTGTGCCCTGGCGGACCACCAGGTCCTGGAGGACATGGAGCGCCGGGGAGTGGAATTCGTGCACGTGTACTGCGTGGACAACATCCTGGTGAAGCTGGCGGACCCCGTCTTTATCGGTTTCTGCGTGTTGCACGATGCAGATTGCGGGGCCAAGGTGAGCGCCGAGCCCCGCCCTTCAAGGGCATCCTGCCTCTCGGCCGCGTCCCCCGCTGCCTGCCCCCCTTCAGCCCTGTCCTGCCCAGCCCTCTGAGCCCGTTCCCCTGGCTGCAGGTGGTGAAGAAGGCCTACCCTGAGGAGCCCGTGGGCGTAGTGTGCCAGGTGGATGGCGTCCCCCAGGTAGTGGAGTATAGCGAGATCAGCCCGGAGACGGCGGGGCTGCGTGGGGCCAGCGGGGAGCTGCTGTACAGCGCAGGCAACATATGCAACCACTTCTTCACCCGCGGCTTCCTCCAGACGGTCACTAGGTGGGCAGCGGCGAGGGGCTGTGGCGCCAGCCGGAGCTGCCTGCACTGACCAAGGACCGGCGGTGCTGGACTGGGCCGAGTGCCCTGGGCTACTGCAGCTGGAGGTGGCCTGGCCTGAGCTGGGTGGAGGTCAGGAAGGGCAGGCGGGTTAGTGGAGAAAGTGCTCTGTGTTTAAACGAACCAGAGGTCCTTGAGTCACGCTCTGGGCAGCTGGCGTGAACTCTGTGGTCAAGTCTGCGTCTCCTGTGGATCGGCCCCGGGGCCCATGGATGCCACCTCTGCCCTGTGGCCTGCTGAGTTTCCATTGGCCTAGCAGGGATGTGGCTGAGGGTGCCCAATCTTGGCACTGGGGGTTCAGGGAGAAGACTTGTGCCTCCCCAGAGAGGCAGCTGGGCCCTGCCACGTCTGTGCTCCATGGTGTCCACCTGCCAGCCTGCCTGCCCCACCCAGGTGTGCATAAGGGGGACAGGCATTCCAAGGGCGTCCACTCTGAACCTGCCTCCCCTTTGCCTTCCTGCCCCCAGGGAGTTTGAGCCCTTGCTGAAACCGCACGTGGCCGTGAAGAAGGTCCCATACGTGGATGAGGAGGGAACTCTGGTAAAGCCGCTAAAACCGAATGGGATAAAGATGGAGAAGTTTGTGTTTGATGTGTTCCAGTTTGCTAAGTTAGTGGTCGATGTCACTTTTCTTTTTCCTTCTTCCTCTGTCTGTTCTGATGGTGGGTTCTGAGGCCCCACTGGGCAGGGAAGTGGAGGCTTGGCCAGGGGCTGGGGGGTTGAGGGTGCAGGCAAGTCTTGGGGGAAAGGCCTGAGAGTGTTCTAATCCTGAGAGGAAGCAGCACCCAGGACGGGGAGGCTGAGGTCCTGGTGAGGAAATGGTGTCCACGTCTAGACCATCCTCTGCCCCGCATCCAGGGTCAAGGGTTGTCACAGGTTCCTTCCTTCTGGCTCTGATCTTTGTCAGAGCCCCATGTCCTCCAGAGTGGAGGCTCCGTGTCCTCCAGAGTGGAGGCTCCGTGTCCTCCAGAGTGGAGGCTCCGTGTCCTCCAGAGTGGAGGCTCCGTGTCCTCCAGAGTGGAGGCTCCGTGTCCTCCAGAGTGGAGCTCCGTGTCCTCCAGAGTGGAGGCTCCGTGTCCTCCAGAGTGGAGGCTCCGTGTCCTCCAGAGTGGAGCTCCGTGTCCTCCAGAGTGGAGCTCTGTGTCCTCCAGAGTGGAGGCTCCGTGTCCTCCAGAGTGGAGCTCCGTGTCCTCCAGAGTGGAGCTCCGTGTCCTCCAGAGTGGAGGCTCTGTGTCCTCCAGAGTGGAGGCTCTGTGTCCTCCAGAGTGGAGCTCCGTGTTCTCCAGAGTGGAGGCTCCGTGTCCTCCAGAGTGGAGGCTCCGTGTCCTCCAGAGTGGAGCTCTGTGTCCTCCATGTCCTCCAGAGTAGAGAGGAGGACTGGAGGCTTCTGTGACCTCGGGAGCAAAGGCTGGCTCTGCCTGTGGGGCTCCTGAACACATGACTCATGGGGACAGTCCCCCTCCCCCTTAGTTGCTGGGAACCTGGCCCTGCCTGGCCTGAGCAGACCAGGGCCACTGCCTGTCCCAGCGGTGACCACCCTGCTCCCCACAGGAACTTCGTTGCCTTCGAAGTGCCCCGGGAAGAGGAGTTTGCCCCCCTGAAGAATGGCGACTCGGCCGCCAGGGACAACCCCTGCACCGCCCGGCGGGCCCTGCTGGCCCAGCACTACCGCTGGGCTCTGGGGGCCGGGGCCCACTTCCTGGATGAGCATGGAACGCGGCTTCCTGAGCTGCCCCAGTGAGTGGGTCCTGGGGGCGCCAAGAGGCAGGGGTTGTAGGGCTCAGGCCCCAGGGGCCTGCGGGCTCAGCCGCCATCTCAGCTGGGCTTCTGTCCCAGCCCCACACCAACCCAGGTGGCCGTGTGCCTGGCCGGCCTTTGCCTGCATAGTGACCTCTCCAGCCAACTCCTTGAGCTCAGCTCAGGGAGCAGGACAGCTAGGGGCTCAGGCCCCCAAAGTTACTCATGAGCTTTGAAACAGAGACCTGGGCGTGACCTTCAGAAGACGAGAGGGTGGTGTGACTTTCAGGGCTGGAAAGAAAGGGACCTTTGGTTTCTGCCTCCCTGGCTGATTGTGCCCTGCCGGCCCTGGGGTCTTCAGGGGTGGGCGCTCAGCCCTGGCCCAGGGTTCGGGTAGGAACGGAGGCCGACATGCCCCTCCGGCCTGCAGAACACAGAGGGAACGTGCTGGCTTAGCCCACAAGGGGGGGACCTCTCCTGCCTCCCGTGGTCACAGTGACAGACACGTTGGACACAGCCTTCTCCTTCTTTACCCCATTCCGTTGGAGCAGCTTTATTGGATTCCCCTCCTGTGGTGGGCTGTGCTCTCCAGGCAGGCCAGCACCTTGGGCCGTCTACACTGGGATGGGCTGCGCAGGAGAGGAGCTTGCTGGGAAGGGGCGGCAGGAGGCTTGGGGGGGGGGTGGCCCTCGCCCTCCTGGGCAGGCACTGGCCGCATTCCCACATGGGCATGCTGGGGAGGGTCGGGAGCATGTGCCTGGAGGGAGATGCTGACGGGCGCCTGTCCCTCCAGCTTGCTCCCAAACGAAGACCCTCCGGCTGTATGTGAGATTTCACCCTTGGTGTCCTACTCGGGAGAGGTGAGAGCGCCGTCCCTGTTGGGGCTTTTCTGGGGTCTGGCTTGCACGAGCCAGAGGAAGGCGGGAGAGGGAGGGTGCTGTGGCGGCAAGTCACGGTCCTGCTTCAGGTTACCAGGGGGGCAAATGTCCCTTGAAGTAGCAGAGGCCTTTTGAGATGTGCATGGGGTGAGGTGTCCAGAGGCCTTTGCAGGTCCTAGGGGGAGGTAGGTAAAGGGCTGGCCCAGGGCTGAGTCCGGGGTCAGCCCAGTTGGCCTTTTTGGGGGAGTCTTGCTGAGGAAGGGATGCCAGCCTTCTGCCGATCCTCCCCAACTCCAGCCAGAGCCAGGACCCTGCTCTGGGGACTGTGGCTCTTTGCGGTGGCTGGAAGGGCTGTGGACAGCCGCGGGGTGCACATTCGGTCATCGTAACCTGCTTTCTCCAGGGCTTGGAGGTGTACCTACAGGGTCGAGAGCTCCGGTCGCCGTTCATCCTGGATGAGGACCAGGCCAGGGTGCTGAGGTCTCAGGAGGCCTGACTTCCCCCCGGGACCCTTGGGGGTAGGGACCCAGCCCTGGCCCAGGCTCTGTGCAGGAACACAGGCCGCTGTGCATCTCCAGGCTGCAGAACGTGAAGGGAACGGGCTGGCTTACCCCACAATGGAGGGACCTCTCCTGTCACCCGTGGACACAAGGCACTGCCCACCTGTTGTCGGCTCTGTGGCTTTATTTCTGGCTGTGGGTCTGGCTGGGAGGCAGAGGGTTTGGGGGCCTTGGAGAAGGGAGCTGAGAGCTTTGGGGTGGGTGTGAGGCAGGTGTGGCTTCACCTGGGGAGAGCAGAACAGGGGACTCCCCGCCAAAGCCAGTACTGGCCAGCACACAGGCCTGCTATGTTCACGGTGGTGGTGGTTGTTAGGTGCCGTCGAGTCGTGTCCGGCTCATAGCAACCCTCATAGGGTTTTCAATGGCAGATTGTTTAGGGATTGCCTTGGGAGTGGGTTGCCACATCCTTCTCCCTTTTTTGTGGTGCTGGGAATCGAACTCAGGACCTCAGAGACCGCAGAGCGGTGCTCTACCAACTGAGCTAAATCCCAGCCCATGTTCTCGGTAGAGGGCGGTTCAAGGGGCTGTCCCTGCCCTCCCTCCCTGACAGCAGAACCAGTACCTAGGGTGAGGCTGCGTCCGGTCCTGCGTGCCTCGCTGAGGCCGACCGAAGAGGCACGATGCCACAGTACAGGCTGGCCCCGCGAGAGCTCAGCCTTCACCCCTGAGACCAAAGACAGCCCTCCCTGCCTCCCCAACTTCTCCCCAAGGCCTTACCTCAGCCATGCGCACAGGCTCCTGTGTTTTAAGGGCTCACCCAAGAGCTGCTGAAACCATGCTGCGGGCCTTGGGGTGGCTGCCGATGACCCTGGTGTTTGGCCAGGTCAGGATCCCACCCCACCTGGCCTGCTTGTAGCTCCTTGTAGACGTCGGAGCTCGGGCTCTGCCCTGGCTCTCTGGGATAGGGGCACAGCCATGTTGAATGCCCCAGCCCTCTGCCTTCCCTGCCCACCAGACGTGGCTCGGTCTCCTCCCCGGGCATTGCTACTGTGGGGTGCAGCGTCTCTGCTGATGCGTCCCCATGTTCCCATGCAGGAAGTGGTGGCCCCTGCCTCTCCCCCAGTGTAATGCAGCCTGCTAAGTCAGGGCTCCCGCCCTGGCCCCCTGGGGAAGAGTGTTCATGGGGCGGGGGCGGGGGCAGGTTGATCCTGGGGCATGGAGTCCAGGAGAGCAGACTTGGGTACGTGGGAGGTCAGGCCCACACCTTGCCATTGCTGGAACTGACACTTGGAGTCTGGGCTCCACCCACCGCCCTGCCACAGACCTGGGGGAGCCTGGACCCCTGGCGCCTTCTCCCGGTGGCTCCACAGGCAGCGCGTCTGTGAGTGAGGCAGAGACTTGGAGTCAGGTGCTGCCCATAGCTGGCAGCTGCTTATGGCCCCAACTGAACAGTTTGTGCGGCCTCTTTTCTAGAAGTTGCATGAGTTCCTGGCCTGCTTTTTTCTTTCTTTCTTTCTTTTTTTCTTTCTTTCTTTCTTTCTTTCGGTACTGGGGGTTGGACCCAGGGCCTAGCGCTTGCATGCTCTGCAAGTGCTGGACCACTAAGCTGCACCCTCAGCCCACTTTTTACTTTTTGAGACAGGGTCTCGCTAGGTTATACAGACTGCCTCTGGTCTCGAACTTGCGACCCTCCTGCCTCTGCCTCCCGAGCCGCTGGGATTACAGGTGTGTGCTATCGTGCTGGGCTCCTGGTCCACTTTTTTAGGGAAACAATTGTGCTTTCACATAGAGCTGTGAAGAAAGCTCAGGGAGGTCTCCAGCCCCTTTGCCCGTTTCCCCCGTGGTCCTGTCTTATGTGACCATAGGGGTGGGTGGCTGTGGGTGCAGCTTCCCAGGCATCACCCAGCTACATGACCACTGTGGTCAAGGTGTGCAGCTGTCAGTACAGAGATCTCCCTCAGGCCACCCCTGGCTCCAGACAATCCTAAAGAGATGACTGTGAAGCCTGTGATGTCTTCACTGCCACAGACTGGATGTTTGCAATAAACAGAAGGTGCTGTGAGCTGGGGCCGCCTTGGCAGTGCAGTTTCTGAGCAGCACACTGGGGATGGGAATGGGGACAGAGCGCACAGCCGTGTGTGAGGTCTGGAGCTGGGGGGCCATTGGGACAGCAGTGCATACCAGGAGCCAAGGCCACTTTAGGATACCCAGGAAACCCTCCTGTCCCGCTCTTTGCCAGGGTTTGGGGGGTGCTGAGACAGCCTGAGGGGTGAGGAATGTGGGCAGGGGCGCTCCGTGGGGTGGGCTTCCACTGGGCTCTCACAGTCTGCCTGGTGCCTCGTCCCCTGCACTTGCATCCCTGGGGCACCCCCGTTTCCCTGGTAACTGCAAAGACGAGCCAGACTGCCCGTGGAGAGCACAGAGCTGACCTGGGGAAGGCAAGGGGACAGGACCTGGAGCGGCTGCGGCAGAGGCAGAGAAGCCAAGAGCTGAGCAGGAGGTGCTCTGAGTGAGGAGCTCTCCAGACACCCAGAAATGCCAGAGCCAGGACTTTGAGAAGCAGTGGCTCCCCCTTGGGGCGGTGGGCAGGGAGCCCCTCACACTTGGCGGCTGTTGCTTTGCTGTTCTGGGTGCTTTTCTTGGGGAGCTGTGCACACAGTGAAGTGCGGTCATCTTACACACACCTCCAAGTCTGGGGCTCGGTGAAACTGAGCGCAGTAGGGGCCCTGTCCCACCCCCGAGGTGGCAAGAAGGGCCAAGTGTGGCGTCAGATGTGCAGGGCGCTGGCCTCCCCTGTGAGGAGAGCCCGCTGAGCCTGCTCTGGCCCCCACGGCGTTGTACAGAACTGTACCTTTCAGGCGGTGTCTTGTCTGCAGTTGCTTCATTTTATAAAACAGCTTGCTGTGATATTGTTCCACTTTTGAAGTATCTTTGCCTCTGTCCCAGAGCTTCAGCTCAAGTGATGTTTCTCCCACCCCTGATGCATGGCCCACTCCAAACTGACACTCAAAACTGCCAGCCACAAGCCGGGTGCGGTGGCGCACGCCTGTAATCCTGGCGGCTCGGGAGGTGGAGGCAGAAGGATCGCGATCGCAAGTTTGAGACCAGAGGCAGTCTGCATAACTTAGCGAGACCCTGTCTCAAAAAGTAAAAAATGGGCTGAGGATGCAGCTCAGTGGTCCAGCACTTGCAGAGCATGCAGGCGCGAGGCCCTGGGATTCAACCCCCGGTACCACAAAAAAAAGAAAAAAGAAAAGACTGCCAGCCACCTGGACCTGTGCACCTGCGTTTTCCAGCTGTGTGCCTGTGGGTTAGTTAAATCTCCTAGCAGCTTCTTTAACCCTTTCTTAACTATTATCTATATATTATTGTATGACAAGTAATGTGTTTTCTGAGAGTTACTCATGTTGGTAATTATGATTGGAATGGGCCAGGCATTGTGAGACATGCATGTAATCCCAGCAACTCGGAGATTGAGGCAGGAGGATTGCAAATTCTAGGCCAGAAGGACCATGTGCAATTTAAAGAGATCTTATCTCAAAATAATTAAAAAAAAAAAAAAAAAAAAAAAAGGCTGAGGGGACAGCTCTGCGGTAGAGCATTTGCCTAGCACGTTTGAGGCCCTTGGTTCGACCCCTACTAATACTGCAGAAAAAGGGGAGGGAGGCTACTGGACTGGAATAAAAGAACCTGTGTTTGCCAGTGGTCATGGTGATCAAGCAAAACCAAGAGTACCCAGTGAATAATAGCTGGTGAAAGCGATATAGCTTGTGAGTGATTCAAGAAGCTCTGACATTGTGGACAAAGACGAACGTGCCCAGTGACGTTGCTGGCGGACCTCACTCAAGGCAGCTGGTGAGTCAGCAGGATCCCGTTCCTTAAAGAAGGGATCCAGTGAATAAAAGGACCGCTGGCAAAACAATTGAAAATACGCACATTTTTTCAAGCAGATTGAACCATTTGGTGACGTAACCAAACTCTGGCATTGACAAAAGACTTGTGATCAGAGACTAATGCTTGCTCCACGGACCCACAACCTGGCTCTCGCCGTGATGCGATCTTATGCTGCTCGGGGTGACACTGGACCTGGGCGCCGGATGGGGGGTGCCTCCCATCTGTGCAGATCGGGGCTGAAGGCTGGAGAGCTGGGAAGGCACACTGACCTCATCATGAGGGTCTCGTCTCATGAGGAACTGGCTAGCAAAAGAAACCAACCAGCAGAAGGAAGAGAGTAAAGCTCACGTTATGCACCCCTAAGTATTCATATTTAAGCGAGACTAGAGAGCTGTACTACACTAAAAACTGAGTGGTCAAGCAAAGCATCTAGAAACGTTAGCTTTGGGAAGAAATATAGAAATAGTGCTCACTGGCGGGGATCTGTGGACCCCCTGCAGCAGGAGGTGAGGGGGAAGATAGTGGTCACAGCCCCAGAGGGCATAAAATTAGCTTTAAAAGATCATCACAATGTAACTCAATACATAGAGCACCAAGGAAAAAGGTGCCTGCGATATTGTGAAAAAGCCCACTGGAAATTGGTAATTGATTAGGGCAAGCAGCTAGTGCTTAAATTCTCAGGAGACAGTTCTGCAGGCGGTAGCATAATAAACAACCCTGGACACACAGTACTCCCATCCTGAGGACCCAGGAGATTTTAGGCCTTAGTGAAGGGTGTATGTGGCGCATCCAGTTATGGCAAGTAAAACAGTAATAGATTGTAACCAGGGAAAAGAAAGCCTCAAAGCACAACAAAAGATAGGGAACACACCAGGTCAGAAGGGCAAAAACTTAGGACAGAATCCATGCAGGAGCAAACCATAGATGCAGAATCCATGCAGGAGCAAACCATAGATGCTGATTGGCTGGTACGCCTGTGGGGCAGAGGAGCAAACAGTGTAGCCCTAAGTGGCTCCAAAAGGAATCAACTCTTCCCTTTCCCAGAAAGCCCGGGTTTAAATCACGAGCCACTATGGCTCACAGTGAAATACCAAGAAGAGCCCTGCTACTGCGGGGCTGGAGAGTGGTAAGCTGGAGCAAGCACCCTTCCCACTGCCCACCTAACGGGGATAATTTGAAACACACGGGTCTAGACCACGCGATTAGGAACAGAGGGAATGAGCCGTCCTAGAAACAGCACGTAACCAGCAGGAGCTTACACAGCACTATGCGTGGAACCAGCAGCTGGGATGGAGCAGTCTTTACTACTGGATGCCCCAGCTGCCACTCATGAGTGAGGCTTTCGGACAAGGCGTGAAGTACAGCATTTAAGCTGTCATCAGAGCTGTCTGGATGTTTGCAATCCCAGCAACTCGGGCGGCAGAGGCAGGAGGATCGCAAGTCTGAAGCCAGAGGTAGTCTGTGTAACTTAGCAAGACCTTGACTCAAACAGTAAAAAAAGCTGGGTGTGGTGGCTCACGCCTGTTATCCCAGCAGCTTGGGAGACAGGCAGGAGGATCACAAGTTTGACACCAGAGGTAGTCTGTGTAACTTAGTGAGACCCTGTCTCAAAAAACAAACAAACAAACAAACATAAAAAGGGACTGGGGGTGCAGCTCAGTGGTCCAGTACTTGCAAAGCATGCAAGCGCGAGGCCCTGGGTTCAACCTCCAGTATCGCCAAAAAAAAGGGCTGAGGGTGTAGCTCAGTAGTGGAGTATTTGCAAAGCATGTGCGAGGTCCTAGGTTCAACTCCTGAGTACCACAAACAAACAAACAAACAAAAAACTGTCTGGGTCACACAAGATCACAAGACAACATTCATGACAAAATTGCCTTTTTTTTTTTTTTCCAGTACTGGACATTGAACCCAGGGCCCCATACATGCCAAGCAAGCATTCTACCACTGAGGTGCAACCCCAGCCCCTTTTTGATTTTTTGTACTTTGAGATAGGATCTTGCTAAATTGTGCAAGATGCCTCTGGCCTCAAACCTGTGATCCTGCCTGGCTCGGTGGCACATGCCTGTAATCCCAGCGGCTCAGGAAGCGGAGGCAGGACGATCGCAGAGACCAGAGGCAGTCTGTGTGACTTAGCGAGACCCTGTCTCAAAAAGTAAAAAAAATGGGCTGAGGGTGCAGCTCAGTGGTCCAGCACTTGCAGAGTATGCAGGTGCGAGGCCCTGGGTTCAACCCCCAGTTCCGCAAAGAAAAAAAAAAAAAACCACCGGTGATCCTCCTGCCTGAGCCACCCAAGTAGTGCCATGGCACCCAGTTAAAATTACTTTCAAGTCAGGGCCCAACACAAGCCAGAAAAATTTTCACATATAACACTAAAACATTCACCAGACAAACACTTCTGGGACACACTGCTGCCAAGACAAAATTACATACCACAGACAAGACGGACATACAACAGATGTGGGAACACCAGACATGGGGAACATCCAGGAAAGCAACCAAAGAGACACAACTTCCAGAGGAGGAAGCCATCTGCTCTAAGGAACCAGCACAGCTGGGTATAAAACGACACAATGAGAAACACAGGAGGGCTTTTCTCAAAATCCTGGAAGGTCCCAGGTCAGGGATATTTTCACGGGAACTGAAAATAATAGGTGTGTATAGAATCAGCAATAGAAATTCTAGGACTTCCAGAAACCCACACGTTTTTCACAGATATGGATTCCCAGAAAACCTTGTTAAGGAAACTAATTAATAAAAGTAATAACCCCACAAAATAGAGGCAACAACCACAAGATAACTGAGGCCAGCCCAGCCAGAGCAAAAATCCTATGTCGGAGTAGTGACCCAAGGGCAAGACACTACTGTCAGTGCTTCTCTGCTGTTCATAGGGTTTTCAATGGCGGATTGATTTTTGGGAGTGGGTTGCCAGGTCCTACAGCACCTCGTGTTCTCAGGTGGTCTTCCATCCAAGGACTAACCAGCCCGGCATTTATTTTCCAAGATCTGTTGGGATCGGATGCCAGAGTGCTATGGCTGCAGGCAAAACTATATGTTAAGAGATATTAACTCTACACACATTCAGAGGACTTTCAGCACCTGGGGCTGTCCAAATGGGTGACAAGCTACAGAGGGCAGCATGGGAGTGTGAGGAACGCAGAACTTCACTGGCAAGGTTTAAATTCAGAATAGCGACACACACGCAAACACTGAATTTTATTGTGCAGATAGACTTTAGAGGGCCGACACAACAACACCCACGAAGACACGCAGTAACGAGGAGACTTAGCTCTAGCAGCAGCCAAACCATCTGGAGCTTTTACAGTTGGGGCGTCAGCACCACGGAGTGCAGACTGTGGGCCCCTCAGACCATGCAGTGAACACTTCGCAGCCGCGGTATTGCCCGTGCGACGGACGGGAGGCACAGTGGGATTTTCACTAGCCACATAGCTCTGTGATAGCAGGACCCACGGAAAGATTTAATGGCCCATTGAAAAGAGCATTACCGTTCCCGTCGGCTCCCGACTTTCCCCTGGAAAAGCCAGGCATGCTTCAGGTTAAGTCAGAGAGAATGGGGAGTGAGGAGAGCCACACTCCTGTCTAAATGCACTGGTCAGAAATGCAGAAAGAAAGAAACAGAAAAACTTCATGTGCTACCTTACAAGGTGCCTGTCAAAACTAGGAGTAAACATCCCTCCACAGGAAACCTTGGCACCCAGAGATAGAAATGCCGGTCGGACAACAGGACACAGAACGTTATCGCGGCAGAAACCTGACAGCCTCCGCCCACATAACCAGGGGTGAACCTGAGCTAGTCACACTGGCCACTCTGAGGTTTGCGGTCACCCTGACCACGGCAGCGGTCAGGGCAGTGGCCTCGGTGAGCCCTCCACAGGCCCTAGCAGAAGGCTGCTGTCCTCCGTCCTGCATGCCGCTGTGACTTTATCCGTGTCTGGGC
This sequence comes from Pedetes capensis, assembly GCA_007922755.1. Lineage (NCBI taxonomy): Eukaryota > Metazoa > Chordata > Mammalia > Rodentia > Pedetidae > Pedetes > Pedetes capensis. Next base: position 99,213 of record VMDO01004428.1, read on the forward strand.
ACCAAGACCCACGCGCAGACAAAATGGGACTGAGCCACCACCACACAGCCTCTGACACATCCCCAGAACCTTCGTCACTCACGCTGCCATCACCTGCGCCACGGAGCCTCACATCCTGCTGCCAACTCTGCCCACGGTGACAGCGTGTTGCACACCCACTCTTGGTCCCCCTGCGGCCAGCATGAGCACAGTCACCAGCTCCACACGCACTCACGCTCGCCGCGTAGTTACACATCCCGTGGGAAGCTCAGCAAGGGGACCCTTAGCACAGCCCTAAGCTTTCCTACCAGACCGGACAATGATGTCCATCCAACCACTGACCTCTGCACTCTGCTGTGGTCACCAGGGGGGTCACCTCCCCCATCACGATTGATCTGACCTACAGTCGAGGAGTAACTTATAGCTCGCCCTATCCGGGTACATCTTCCAGTGAGACAGCTCTGGCGAGGCAGGTGACTGGCACCTTGCTTGCAAAGGGCATTGCTGATGATTGGATGCAGACATCGTGACAGATTGTATGCAGACATCGCACAGCCATCAGCAGCTGCAACGCACCAGGCCTGGGCGCAGCCTGTGGACTGCCCAAGAGCTAACAGAAAACTGTGAAGTTTGTGACTTACCCACATTGTCTTGGCCACTCGCCTGACTGGGTTCACATCTAAATGGACACAGATCAGGATCCGCGAAGGGAACCACAGACCTTACTTTTGAATGACCTACACATTCTGCCTTTGTAACCCGATTTTTGCAGCTCTTGAGATTGATGTTAACTGCTCCAAGAGATACTAACTTAATGCTTACAGCCTTAGGCTTAGCTTTACTATATTCAGGTTACCTAACAAGCATTATTGGCCCTATTGTCACAGAGAAATGAAATAAATTAGACACCTAGACCACATAGCCTTACTAGTACCAAAGAGGAAAGGAATACATTTAAGACACCTAAGCCACCCCAAAGTCCATGATATCCACACAGCCCAGAAAAACACAAGTTAGAAATATCTTTTATAGAAACAAAAACATACAATTTCTTGTAAAAAAAAATAGATCATTTTGGCCAGGGACAGTGGCATACATCTGTAATCCCAGTGACTTGGGAGGGGGAGGCAGGAGGATCACAAGTTCAAGGCCTGAGGCAGTCTGTGTATTTTAGTGAGACCCTTGTTAGGTTTTTGTTAGGTGCTGTCGAGTCATGTCTGACTCATAGCGACCCTCATAGGGTTTTCAATGGCTGACTGTTTCGGGATTGCCTTGGGAGTGGATTGCCAGGTCCTTCTCCCATTTTTGTGGTGCTGGGAATCAAACTTAGGACCTCAGAGACTGCAGCGCAGCGCTCTACCAACTGAGCTAAATCCCAGCCCTAGTGAGACCCTACCTCGAGATAAAAAGTTAAATACAGTTCAGTGGTAGAGCACTTGCAAAGGATGCTCAAGGATCTGGGCCCAGCACCCCAGTACCACTGAAACCATGAGCCAGGACAGATCTTTCCCTCTCTGAGTTGTTTTCCTCAAATAGCTTGTCAAAATGACAAGAAAGTGACTAACAGGGTGGCCTTCTCTAACATTTACCACTTAGCGCACACCCTCATCAACAGAGCCCCAGGTAGAGCACATCGCGAGCAGAGCCACCTAAGGGAAAGAGGCGCATGGCTCCCTGGGCCCACCCCAGCGAGTACGCAGACCGTCTCCAGGAGGACAGGAGTCCCACACTCCCAGGTCCATGAGGACAGCAGTGTACAAAGCCTGGCCAGGCGCCGTGGCACACACCTGTCATCCTAGCGCCTTGAGAGGCAGGGCCGGGATGATTGATAGTTCAGGACGGAGGCAGCCCAAGTCACTTAGTGAGACCCTGACTCAAAATTAAAATTTAAAACATCAGTTACAGTTGCAGCCCAGTGGTAGAGCTCTTGCTAAGCATGTGCCAGGCCCTAGGTTCAATCTGAAGTAAGTACCACGGGAACAAAAGAAAGAAAGAAGAAAGGCCTGCTGGGTGGCAGACCAGTGGCACAAAATTTAACTTTGAAAAATAGCCAGATCAACACTAGACTCACAAATTGTTATTCTGACACAACTTTGCCAGCAGATGGAGAGAGATCCAGTGATACCCAGTGCACCACAGTCTAACATCATGAGACATGTTGTTGTTGTTGTTGTTAGGTGCCGTCGAGTTGGTGTCCAACTCATAGCAACTCTGTGTACAACAGGGGAAACACTATTGTCAGTGCTTCTCTGCTGTTCATAGGGTTTTCAATGGCAGATTGATTTTTGGGAGTGGGCTGCTGGGTCCTTCTCCCAAGCCTGCAGCACCTGGTGTTCCCAAGCGGTCTCCCATCCAAGGACTAACCAGGGTCGATCCTGCTTAGCTTCTGAGATCTGACGGGATCGGACGCCACAGGGCTGAGACACGAGGACTCCAATATTGTAGTTTCAGATATGCCTGTCCAGTCTTGGTCCTCACTCATGCATCCCCAGGACCCTGACGCACACAGAGCTGAGGTGACAGACACTGTGTTAGGACAGCAGCCTGGGCAGAGGGCCCACATCCCTTGCACCAGAACCTCGCCAACCCAGTCCGTACCATGCTCCAATGCAATTCCCTGTCAGAATGATTTACAGACACCAACTAGAAGTCACACCAAGGTTAGAAAGGATGATTTTGTCATGGCCAGAGCAATGTCACCTTGCATAATGTTCAAAGAATATAAAACATCTCCACTTAACCTACCTAAACCCATTGACAAATGTCAGTTAATTAAACCTCTACAGCTGCTGCATAGTACACACCTGCAATCCCAGTGACTCGGGAGGCTGAGGCAGGAGGATCATGAGTTTGAGGCCAGAGGAAGCCTGCACAACTTCGTGAGAACCTGGCTCAAAGTAAAAAATATAAAATGGTCTGGGGATGTGGCTCAGTGGCAGAGCACTTGCCTAGCATGGGTGAGGCCATGGGTTCAACTCCCTAGTACTGAAAAAAAAAAAAAAAAAGGAAGGAAAGAAAATTTCTACAAGCCAGGCACCGTGGTACATGCTTGTAATCCCAGTGATTTGGGACGCTGAAGCGGAAGGATGCGGGAAACAAATACTGAATATACCATGGACTACCACAAGAACCAACAGATCGGTCCTAGAAGAAGTGCAACCAGAGTGCTCCTTGGGGGCAAGGATGGCTAGATTGGATCTTACGTATTTTGGACATGTAGTCAGGAGGGACCAATCCTTGAAGAGGAACATCATGTTTGGGAGAATGGCAGGTTAATGAAAAAAAAAGGAGAACCCTCCACTAGATTCACACGGTGTCTGCAACAATGAGTTTAAACATAAATAAGATCGTGTGCCTGGCACAGAATCAGAGAGTGTTTCATTCTGCCGTAGGTAGGGTTGTTATGACTCAGACTCAACTTGATGGCACCTAATGATTACAACCCACAGTGTCTGTGGCTTTGCAGCCTGAGTTCCGGGTACACCCGATGAGGCCGTCCCGCCATGCACATTTTCGTACCTGGATCTCCTGCGGCAGGGGTGTCCTGCAATGTGACGCGTTTCACTCTTGAGGATTCCTCTGTCGCTTAGGACACAGCCAGGAAAGGACTGCGTGGCCGCTGCTGTGGAGACACTGAGCACGGGGTGGGGAGGCCTAGCATACTGTTGGCAGAGCTCCAGCTGTGGGGGTGGCGGTAGGGACCCGGTTCTGTGCAGCGCTCTGTGAGGACAGGGCCCTTTCCACACATCAGGAGGAAGCGCAGGCCCTGGGGACAGGTCAGAGCCACGGCTTTTCTGTCCTTCACACAGAGGGTCTCTGTCCTCATTGTTCTTCTTACCCCTCTCGGATCTGTGACAGTTTAAACTGCCCCAGCCAGGCCCCCACCTCTTTGTCCAGGCCTGTACCACCCGTAGGCTGAGTGCCACGGCCAGATCCTCCCATGCCGCATGACAAGGTCCCTGAATGGGGAAGAGTACTTCAAGGACGGCCTCTTCACAGAACAGGACTTGGGATTTTCACTTTTCTTTTTCTAATATTTACTGGATTCTTGATAGCATGCTTGATAATGTTGGATAGGAGAATAAGAATGTACAATCATCTGTTTCCCCAGAATAAGGGAAACTACTGGAAGGGACTGTCCCTTCCTCACTGAGTCACCGCAGCTGTCTGCCATAGGTGGGGAGTATGTCCGCCGTATCTGAGGGGTGCCCTGAGAACTATGTTCTCATTAAAATAGGCTTGCAAAAACCTCCGTGGCAATCTGATATTAAAGATTGTATGGGGCAGGGCGCGGTGGCGCACACCTGTCATCCCAGCAGCTCGGGAGGCGGAGGCAGGAGGATCGCAAGTTCGAGACCAGAGGCAGTCTGCGTAATTTAGACAGACCCTGTCTCAAAAAAGTAAAAAAAAAAAAAAAAGGGGGGGGGCTGAGGGCACAGCTCAGTGGTCCAGCACTTGCAGAGCATGCAGGCATGAGACCCTGGGTTCAACCCCCAGTACCACAAAAAAAAAAAAAAAAAAAAAGATTGTATGAATAAATTACAACAGGCAAAATTGTTCGTTCCCAGGTAGACTAAGGTTCCACCTCCATGCACAGAACAATCGTTATAAGAATAGAAAGAGAAAAGTAATGCTCCACTGCCCACGGTATACACAGCACAGGGAGGTGCTTATCTGGTTGTTAAGGCAAACCTTGATTCCCAGCCAGTGGAAGGAGTGGGGGGTTATTGTTTCTGTCAACTTGACTCTCCACATTCTTACACAGGAACATACAATGTGCTTGTGGTTAGAATGATAAATGAGGATAGTGTTCAACTACCCCTTTATAACTTGTCATTTATGAAAGGCCTGAGGAGAAAGGCCTCCCTGATGTTTGTTACCTAGAGACAATAAAGTTTATGCTCTGGGCTGTGGGCTATTGTTTGTGCTCTGGGCTGTGGGCTATTATGATCAATATATGTTTGTGACGCCTGTTTCTGTGGGATACCACATGTACTGTTCTTACTGCTTGCATAACCTAAGTTTAAAAAACTGTATAAAAGGCTGAGCTATCTGAGCAATAAAGGGAGCAGAGTCACACTGCCTCTGAGTTGCTGTGTCTCTGTCTCCCATTGCCGGCTCCTCACCCGCCTTCAGGAACCCCCGGATCCTAGGCTGCAGCTGGACTGCGGCAGCTGAGTCCCCAAGTTCCTGTGCAGCTCACCTCCCAAGCCGACAGAATGTGCTTGGAAGTGACAGTAACCCCCGAGGCTGGGCAGAACACAGCTGCACACTGCCCTCTCTGGGCGTGGTGTGCATTTGTGGGAGAGGCCCCTGCATATGAAGAAGTGCAGCCCATGGGCAGGTGAGGTCTTCTCACACGTGACTCTGGTTTTCGTTCAGAAGCCTTAGAAGCATTTCCGGCGGGGACCCCCCCAACTGTGGATCAGAGCCCCCAACCTTGCCTCCAAGGAGGGAACAAGGGAGATCGCTAAGGGGCAGAAAGCAGCTCCGAGGGACCCTCACGGGGAGGAAGACATTCAGCAGACAGTCATCAGGTACTGTGGGGTAACAGCTGGTCTGAAGTTGTGGTGTGTGCACAGTCTGTCGGGGGTCTCAGTCATGACAGCCGCCGCCTTGTCCACCTATTTTGGAACCTTGTGTGTGCCATGCACATGTCTTCATCAAGCTGTGTGCTGGTGCCTTGAGAAGTGGATCCTCAAGCTAGGCGTGGTGGAGCCCACCTGCAATCCCAGCACTTGGGAGGGAGAGGCCGAAGGATTGGTTTTCAGGCTGGTTCTGTTACTTTATGAGACCCTCTCTCAAAAACGAACATTTAAACAAAAGCCCCAAACAAGCAAACAAAAAAAAAGCCAAAAACGTGCATCGATTTCAGAGATTGTCAGCAAATCCACTCATGTTTCTACATAGAGAAACTGCGACCAGCGAGGGAGGCTGCAGGACCGAGGTCCCTGGGTTCCAGCGGGGCCAGGTTATGCTCCTCCCCTCTGACCCAGTCAGCTGCCACCGTGTCAGTGGCAGGCACACTCACACGTGGCCACTTGCCACCCAGCCCCTCCAGCCCCTGGTTCTGTTTTTTTTTTTTTTTTTTTTTTGCGGTACGGGGGTTGAACCCAGGGCCTCGCGCCTGCATGCTCTGCAAGTGCTGGACCACTGAGCTGCAACCTCAACCCATTTTTTTCACTTTTTGAGACAGGGTCTCCCTAAGATATGCAGACTGCCTCTGGTCTCAAATTTGCGATCCTCTTGCCTCTGCTTCCTGAGCCGCTGGGATTGCAGGCGTGCGCCACCACACCCGGCCAGCCCCTGGTTCTGGTTGGCACCCTGGTTCCCCTCCAGGCCATGTTGACAGGCTGCAGACAGAGGAGGAAGGCCGATCTGTCTGTCCAGAAGGAGTAAGGGAGGGCTGGGCGGAGGGTCAGCAGTTCTGGGAGGTGGGCACTGGGCTTTCCGAGGGACAGCTGTGCTGTCCCTGGGGCTGCGCTGGCAGGAACCAGGTGCTGTGCTTTCCCCATTGGTGCCATGGTGTGCATAGCCCTGCAGGGATGGGGAGAACAAGGGGTCCAGGCCTCTGCAGGGTGCTGGACCCTCCCCAGGGTAGGGGGGCCACCTTTCCCCTGTCATACAGCCCAAGCCCTGCGGGTGGGGACAGGTCACATCCATCCATGTGGGGCGCAGTCCTGTAGGAGACAGTAGCTATGCCTAGACCCAGACCAAGCCGCTCCCCAGGCTATAGGGAAAAGGGGCCCCTACTTCCAAGATAGTCTCTGGCCATAGCCCTGTGGCATCCGATCCCATCAGATCTCAGAAGCTAAGCAGGGTTGGGCCTGGTTAGTCCTTGGATGGGAGACAGCCTGGGAACACCAGGTGCTGTAGGCTTGGGAGACGGACCTGGCAACCCACTCCCAAAAATCAACCTGCCATTGAAAACCCTATGAACAGCAGAGAAGCACTGACAACAGTGTTTCCCCTGATGTATGTAGGGTCACTATGAGTCGGATACAGACTCGATGGCACCTAGCAACAACAACAACACCTCTAAGATGTCCCTGGGCAGGGGGGCCCCAACCCTTGCCCGGGCTCTCCCTGCCTGGGGCTGTGATCACTCAGCAGGGCTGTGGCTAGGCTGAGTGGCAGGACGGGCCACTCGGTCAGCACTGGAGTCTCCTCACAATGCCCCTGGCCCGTGGCTGTGGCTCGCAGTGAGGTAATGGTGACTGTTCTGTGACACCGCGTTCTGGGTGTCATCACCCCTAGAGAACCCCATGCCACACCTTGGCCCATTGTATCCCCACTCCAACGCCCAGGGCTGCCCACCAGCCCTGGATGCCCACACGATAAGAGGGGCCATGAGCCATGGACCCTGGCCAGGACAGAGGCAGCCCCTTCCCGTGTGTGCCGAGGGCCCTGACTGGGCTTTTGGGGACTTTGGTTTCCCAGGCACGCAGGCCCCACCCACGGTACCCGCAGAGCCCTGGGCTCCAGCTCTCAGCTCTCAGCCTACCTCCTGGGTCGCCTTGGCGACCGTCTCCATGGGAACAGAGTAGGTGCCTGGGAACCCTCAGGACTTAGACAAAAGGACCCTGAAGCTACGGTGAGTGGGAGGCAAGGGCGTGCCAGGCGGGGCTCCAGTGGGTGGAGACAGCCCTGCCCAGGCTGTCATGTGAGCCGGCTGCGTGTCATGTGACCGTGATCATGTGACAGCTGGCCCCTGTCTTCAAAGCTAGGCATGATGCCCCAACACGGGGTCCCTGCGGGCCGCGGGGCCCTCTCCTGGACCCTGTTCCTGCTGCTGGCCCTGGGGCTGCGTGACCTCCAGGCTGAGGGTGAGTGAGACCCGCATCCCCTCTTCCTGATGCAGCCGGGCCCCTGGGCACCTCCTGGTCCCTGCCAGTCCCTGAACTATGCACCCATCCTAGCCCACAGAGCAATCGACCCTGACTTTCAGGAGAACTATTTCGAGCAGTTTCTGGACCATTTCAACTTTGAGAGTTTCGGCAACAAAACCTTCCAGCAGAGGTTCCTGGTGTCAGGTGAGCCGCACCCCCGCCGCCCACCCCCGACCCTCGACCCTCGCACCACGAGGCTCCCTGCCACCGACCTGCTCCCCACAGACAAGTTCTGGAAGAAAGGCGAGGGACCCATCTTCTTCTACACGGGGAACGAGGGGGACGTGTGGTCCTTCGCCAAGAACTGTGGCTTCCTGGTGGAGCTGGCCGCCCAGCAGGGGGCCCTGCTGGTCTTTGCGGAGCACGTGAGTCCCCAGCGGGCGCCTGGCGGTCCCCTGGCAGGGCTCAGGTGGCAGGAGGCCGCGGGGTGAGCCGTGCCCGCTGTCCGCAGCGGTACTATGGCAAGTCGCTGCCCTTCGGCGGGCAGTCCACGCAGCGCGGGTACACACAGCTGCTCACCGTGGAGCAGGCGCTGGCCGACTTCGCGGAGCTCCTCCAGGCCCTGCGGCGGGGCCTCAAGGCCGAGCACGCCCCTGCCATCACCTTCGGAGGGAGGTGGGTCCTTGGACGGTGGGGCCATGGTCTCCCTGGGGACAGAGGTGTGGCACCCTGGTCTGGCCCCATACCTGCTGTGATGCAGCGCCCACCCCAGCGCACCTAGGCATCACCAATCTGAGCCAGGCAGGCCCCTAGAGCAGCTCCTGAGGGCCCCTGTCCCTCCTCTTCCTAACTCCTAACCCAGCCTGTCTCCTCCAGGAAGCCCTCCCACTCCTCTGAGGTTTCCCCGCTCCGTCTCAGCTGTGTCCTCAGGCTGGGCCAGGGCGGGCTGCCCCACCCCCGCCGCCAGAGGCCTTTCCTGGTGAAAGCTGTGCCTGCACAGGGCCCAGGCTCAGCATTTGTTGTGGGTCTCAGACATTTGTTGTTGTTAGGTGCCATCGAGTCGGTATCCGACTCATAGTGACCCTCATAGGGGTTTCAATAGCTGTTTCGGGATTGCCTTGGGAGTGGATTGCCAGGCCCTTCTCCCATTTTTGTGGCTCTGGAAATTGAACTCGGGACCTCAGAGGCTGCAGCGCAGCGCTCTACCCACTGAGCTAAATCCCAGCCCTCTCAGACATTTAGGGTCCTTCTTTCCACACTGTGGCCTCTGAGGGGGGGAAAGTGGGTGAGGGGCCGGCCCAGAACCTCCACTCAAATGCCCTGGTGGGGTTGGGGGGCCTGGTCACCAGGGCGGCTCCGGGGCAGGGCCCCAGCCGTGACCCTGCGTGCTGTGCCCAGCTATGGGGGGATGCTGAGCGCCTACATGAGGATGAGGTACCCCCACCTGGTGGCGGGCGCGCTGGCGGCCAGCGCGCCCATCGTGTCTGTGGCGGGTCTCGGCAACTCCTATCAGTTCTTCCGGGACGTGACAGCGGTGAGTGAGGGTTGGGGGACGCCCCAGACCAGCCCCCCTGTGGCGGCTGCAGGAACCACGGACTCTCCTCCAGGACTTCTATGGCCAGAGTCCCATGTGTGCCCAGGGAGTGCGGGACGCCTTCCAGCAGATCAAGGACTTATTCCTGCAAGGAGGTGAGGCCAGGAGGCCCCCGCCCTCCCACCTGCTGTCCCCTCCCTGCACTTCTGCCCCTGCCAGCAGCCTCCACGGCCTCTGTCTCTGCTCCGTCCCTGCAGCCTACAAAGCCATCAGCCAGGAGTTCGGCACCTGCCAGCTGCTGACCAGCCCGAAGGACCTGACGCAGCTCTTTGTGTTTGCCCGGAACGCCTTCACCGTGCTGGCCATGATGGACTATCCGTACCCCACCGACTTCATCGCGCACCTTCCCGCCAACCCCGTCAGGGTGAGGCAGCTCCGCCATGTGCAGGGAAGGGCCGTGCATCTGCCGTTGTGTCCCCTCGGTCCGGCGGCCCCGACCCTTGAGCTGGGATAAGGGAAGGTTGAGGCAGGCAGGCCAGGGGCCTCCACCGAGGCTCTCTGCCGCCCCTCCACACCAGGTTGCCTGTGAGCTGCTGCTGAATGAGACCCGGAGGATCACGGGGCTGCGAGCGCTGGCAGGTGGGGTGTGGCCCTAGTCCTGCCTGGGGCCAGCATTGGGGGACCTTACACTGGCTGTGGGACCTGGTGTGGGGGGGAGGGCCTGCAGCCCTTGTCGGGGCTCTGCCTCCTGCGTTATCTAGGATGCAGCAGAGGCCCCGGTGCGGCTGCCGAAGGGACAGAATCTGTGGGGTCCAGGCTGGGCGGAAGCTGTGGAGGAGGCCCTCCCAGCTGCTTGGAGCCTCGGGGGTCCCCGGGCGTGGAGCTCAGCGTGTGCCCCCTGCCTGGCCTGGGTGGGGCAGCCAGTGTCGCTGGGCTGCCGCGGCCAGGCTAGAGCTGCTGACCCACTCCCCGGCCCCCGGGCAGAGCCCAGGGCTTCTCCTCCCTGAGCCCCTACCCCCACATGACCCTTCTGAAGGGACGGGTTGGTGGCCTGAGTGTGCAGTGTCTCTGTGCAGCTGTTGGTCCCAGCATCCCTCCTTCCCAGGGCTGGTCTACAACTCCTCGGGCACACAGCACTGTTATGACGTCTACCAGCTGTACCAGAGCTGTGCTGACCCCACTGGCTGTGGTTCTGGCTCCGATGCCAAGGCCTGGGACTACCAGGTACTGGGTTCGGGCAGCCCGGGCGGCCAGATGTGAGGCGCGGGCACGCGCCCTGCCGCCTGACAGTGCTGGGCGCCTGCAGGCCTGCACGGAGATCAACTTGACGTTCAGCAGCAACAACGTGTCCGACATGTTCCCTGAACTCCTGTTCACGGATGCGCTCCGCAAGCGGTACTGCCTGAACACGTGGGGCGTGCAGCCCCGACCGTCCTGGCTGCAGACCAGCTTCTGGGGCGCTGGTAAAGGCTGGGGGGGAGGTGCTGGATGGCATCTTGCTCTCTGCAGAGATGGTTTTGCAGTCCCCACCCCTGTTTCAGCTCTCACCTCAGGGGCCATACCAGATCCCTCACGGTCGCCTGTCGTATCCCTTCCAGACCTTAAAGCCGCCAGCAACATCATCTTCTCCAACGGAGACCTGGACCCCTGGGCAGGGGGTGGGGTGAGTCCTGATCCCGGCAGCCTCTGGCCTCGCGGGTGCCCTCTGCAGCCCTCACTGTGTCTGCAGCTATGGCCCTCTTGTTGTTGTGAGGTGCCGTCAAGTCCGACTCATAGCGACCCTCATAGGGTTTTCAGTGGCTGTTTCGGGATTGCCTTGGGAGTGGGTTGCCAGGTCCTCCCATTTTGTAGTGCTGGAAATCGAACTCAGGACCTCAGAGACTGCAGAGCAGCGCTATACCAACTGAGCTAAATCCCAGCCCTCGTGGCCCTCTTAGATTTTGTAATTGGTCCACAATTTGCCGGATTCTTAACGGATTTTGCCCTGATATTCACACCCTGGCTCTGTCTCATCCGCTTCTGCTCCTCTCCTGGTTACAGCCCTGCCCTCTTAGTTGTTTTTCTGATTGCTTAACGAGGACTGACAGGTAGCTCACTGGTGTTTACCTTTCCTTTCTAATGGGACCTTTTGAGGGTGTCTGGTCGGCTGCCTCACATTACTGCTTTAGCTGCACCCCTCAGCTGATAGGCACCTATGTAGGAAAGTTGAGGGGGGCTGCTTGCGCCCCAGAGCAGAGGCCACAGGCCTGACAGGAGGCTCCTTCTACCAACAACAGATACATAAGAACGTGAGCCACTCAGTCATCGCAGTCACCATCCACGGGGGAGCACATCACCTGGACCTCAGGTGTGGTGGGGGGCAGCCCCCTCTGGCTCCCCTCTCTGAGCCGGGGCTGGGGTGTGGGGCGAGAGGGGGTGCGGGACCCCGGCTGCAGACTAGGGGTCTTCCTGCCCAGCTGATGGGGCCCTCCCTGTGCCTGCCCTTCAGGGCCTCTCACCCGGAAGACCCTGCGTCTGTCCTGGAGGCTCGGAAGCTGGAGGCCACCCTCATCCACGAGTGGGTCAAGGCAGCTGGACATTAGCAGCCCCCAGCACTGCGTGGGGAGCCAGGTGCCGGCCCTCGGCCTGCTAAGCCCAGACAGGACCAGAGGGCGTGTCTCAGAACTCCCTGGTGGGGTGAGGGCTGCAGCTGGCTGCTACCCGACTTTAGGATGGACTGTTGGAATCCAATAAACGGCTGGCCGCTGGGCCAGGCACACCCTTGCTGTGTGGGGTTTGCATGTGGAGAAGGGAGGGAGATGCTCAGAGGATAAGGGTCCAGCAAAGAGCACACGGGCCACGGCCTGCGGAGACCACTGACGTTTAATAAGGAAAGCACAGACTTGGTGCTGGGTCTGATGCTCTGGAGCATCTGGGAGGGAAGTTCCTCCTCCCCAGGAACCAGCCCCGCTCCCGGGACACCGCTCTCCTGTTGGTGGCTCCGCTGGTCAGCAACGGCTCACTGCTCAGACTTCCCCTTTGCAGTCAGAGCCTCTGACCAGCATCATCCCTGGGGAGACCACAGAAGGCTGCTGTCACCCCCCAGGGCCCTGGCCCCAGCCAGCCCTCCAGAACACGTCAAGGAATGAGATAGGAGAAAGCGCGCTCTTCCGCTGCTAGGGCCCTGCCTGCAGCCTATGGACTCAACTGCTGCCCACTCATCAGCCCATGGGGTCCCTGGACCAAAAGAGCAGCAGGAGGCCAGGCTGGGACCAAGAGGCAGCAGCGGCACCACCACCGCCTCGACGCAGGGCAGGTGTGAGGACGTCCTCGGTGGGAGAACCACGAGGCCGAAGTCCAAGACCAGGCCACAGCTGGTCCACCCACGAAGACACTTCTGGGGTCTGACAGGAAGCCCCGGGGCACCTGCTGGGCCTCAGCGCACAAGGTGGCTGCCACTGACATCCCTTGAGCTGCAGGAGCAGGAACATGTCCTGCCCAGGCTCAGGAACCGGGACCCCGAGGGGCCCCCGGGGCTCGGGTGGCCTGGCCCTTGCCACTTGGCTCTGGCTTTCCAGGGAAGGAGAGCTTCCAGAAATCACAGGGCCAGGCATGCCTCACGCTCAGCACGGGGGGGGCGGACCATCCTAATGAGGCCCTGCTCTGGATGGGGGACCCCAGCCAGGGCCCAGGGTTCGCACTGTGGCAAGGCACGCCTCACGCTCAGCATGGGGGGGCGGACCATCCTAATGAGGCCCTGCTCTGGATGGGGGGGACCCCAGCCAGGGCCCAGGGTTCGCACTGTGACGAGGACAGTGCACCTGACAGTGAGGACGAGGCTGGCTGCTCCCACACCCAGGGCCCAGGCACCAAGGCACTCACGCCCCACGCCGAAGGTAATGGGTGCTGCCAGCCGCCGAGAACCCACCACAAGGCACCCTCGTCCACGCAGGTGCCAGCAGGCAGGTGGCCCCTGTGAGAGGAGCAAGGAGACCCTCACAGGACCCAGGGTGACAGCACAGGCCATACCTGTTCCACCCAAGACCTCCTTCAAAGTCTGCTCTTTCCACCTGCAGCCCACGTTGGGAACTCCGGCATCAGGGGCAGATATTGAGTGGCCTTGGGGTGCACTGCCCCCAGGCTGGCCTGGCCTTGGCAGCCAGAGGCCCCTCCACACGGATGCTTCATCACAGCCGAGACGCCCCATCCAACCAGGACGGCCTGGGTGCAAGAAGATCCTGCCAGCCCAGCCCTTGTAAGCCCCTGCACTGCGGCCAGGGGATCCCTGAGTCCAACATGTAAACATAGCCAGGCCCAGAGCCATGGGTTCCCGTGAGGTCACAGTGGCCCCACAGACCCATGGATCAGGGACCTTCACAGGCGCTGTCACCAGGGCAGAGCTGCCTTGTGGGCCGTCCCCTCTTCTCTGTGAACTCGGGGCGGGCTCTGGGGTTCTGAGCAGCCCCAGCAGGCGAACGAAGGCTCCGCGATGACCACAAGGCTTCCCGCAGGCGGTCGGTGGGCTCGTCTGCATTTAAGAATCAGGAGTCGTGATCCGCGCCTAAGGCGGGCCGCAGGCTTCGAGCTCGCCTCGAATCACGCCTGCTGATCGGACTTCGCGGCTCCTCACCCCAGCCTGATTAGAAGCAGAAACGAGGCGCCCCGAGCGGGACAGGGGCCGCCTGACACCTGGGCCTCTGAACATCCCACACCCAAGAGGGCCACCTCTGCTCTCCCAGCAGCCCCAGACCAGGTGCCAGCCCTAGGCCGGGGCCCAGATGGGCAGAGGGTGCGCCTCGGTGTTGAACACGTAGGAGTCCAGGCTGAGCAGGCCCAGGTCGTCGGAAAACAGCAGGTAGAGGTACTTCAGCGTCTCCCCGACGAAGAAGCTCTCCATCTTGTCCCTGGGCTCAGGCTTCTGAGGGTTCTGGACGTTGCTGATGGAGGAGTACCCACCGGAGGGGACCTGCGCGAGGGCCCAGACCTCAGGGATGCGGGCCAGGGCTCAGGAAGAGCCACCCGCTAGGGGCGCAGCCCCCAGGCTCCCTGCTTCCACCGTGGCACCTGAGGCCCCGGGGCAGGCGTGGAGAGGGAGGGCACCTCAGTGACAGCCAGGGTCAGCTACAGTTCCACAGGCAGCCCTGGGAAATGCCAAAGACCTGAGCACCCGGGACAGAAACCGCCTCCTTCGCATCTGGGCTGAGGACCCTCAGCAAGTCTGGGGTCACGGGGGAGTCTCCAGGGCCTGGCACCTCGCAGGAAGCTGAGGCAGCTGAGATCTGAGGCCTCGGGGCATGGAGACGGTGCAGAGCCAGGTGTCAGGGCTGGGCCACATCCAGCTCCACTGTGGTGATCACTGGGCCTGAGTGGCACGTGGCCATCCCTGATCCGCAGCCCCTGTAAGAGGGTGCTGGGCAGCCCCTGATCGCAGTGGGAGCAGCGCCCCCGCTGGAGCACATGCCCTGAAAACTGGGCAACACAATGCCGGGCACGGTGGCGCACGCCTATAATCCCAGCGGCTTGGGAGGGAGAGCAAGTTTGAGACCAGAGGCAGTCTGCGTAACTTAGTGAGACCCTGTCTCAAAAAAATAAAAAATGGGCTGGGGGTGCAGCTCAGTGGCCCAGCACTCGCAGAGCATGCAGGCACGAGGCCCTGGGTTCATCCCCCAGTACTGGAAAAAAAAAAAATTAAAAAACAAAAACAAAAACAAAAACCTGGGCCACACGCAGGGGCTCCTCCCGCCCCGGGGACTCACCCTTGTGTACTTGTTGAAGCTCTCGAAGATGTCCCAGCCCCAGTCCTGGTACTTGTGGTCCCCAGTGACACGGTACAGGTAGAACAGGCTCTCCACGGTCTCGGGCCGCAGCAGGTTGTGCCTGTCAGCCGGCTGGGAGCAGAGCAGAGGCTCAGGCCGGGCCCGCCCCTGCCATCACCGCTCCCAGCTGGAGGCAGGGCCCACCCCGGGCCCACCTTGACCTCTACGTCCTGCCGGTCCGCCCGCGGGTACAGGTTGAAGTGGGCAATCTCGGGGCTCAGCCCCGTCTCCATCTGGCGGTTCATCTGGTAGCACGTCTCCATGAGCGCCTGGGCCAGCTCCATGTGGTCGGCGGGCAGGCCGTGGTGGACACCCAGAGCCAGCGTCCCTGGCAGGAAGCACACTAGGTGGTCCTGGAATCAGAGCGCGGACTCACATCTGGACCCAGGTCCGCACCACTCCAGGGCCCAGCGTGCCCAGCTCATGGCCTCCTGGGAGGGACCAGGCCCCAGCAGGCATCCAGGCTGAGCCACGCCCGTCACTCGCTGAGCCGTGGGAGCCCCAGACCCTGCCTTTTCCACTCCAGGGTCCTGGGGAAAAGCGGCAGCACAGGCTCCGCGTGGGCTCACACTGACCGAGGGGTCCTGCGTCCCGCTATCCCCCCCCCACAGGCCTCAGCCAACCAGGCTGCCACAGACAGGCGGGTCAGGAAGCTCCCTGTGGCCACAGCTCACACCCGTGGCCAGGCTTTCTTTGTTCCTTCTGACATCCAGACTCGGGGGGCTTAAGAAGCTACAAAAACGGCCAAGGGTTTGGCTCAGGGGCAGAGCACCTGCCTAGCATGCTCAAGGCCCTTGGTTAAGTCCCCAGCACCAAAAGAGCAGCAGCAGCTACGGAAGAGGTGGCCTCCAGGAGGCCCTGCCAGCGGCGCTCAGCTCACCATCTTGGCACTGAAGCGGCCATGGGTGAGCTCCCCCACGAAGGTGAGCTTCCTGGGCTGGGAATGCCGCAGCAGGTGCGTCTTCACGCCCTCGATGGCTGCAATGTAGTCGTCCAGCAACCTGCGAACATCAGCGGGTCAGTGGGCCAGCCACGGCCAGGGCGCTGGCCGCCTCCTCCACAGGCTGCAGGGCCAGGCACGGCACTGAACGCGATTCCCGCCGGGGAGCACGGGCCTGGCCCTGCCTGGGGAGAGGCTGCAGGCACGGCCCAGGATGACAGGGCAGGCCCTGAGCTCCTGCGGGCCTCGCGAGGCCGCTCGCCCCAAGGGCCGGGGGAGACATTCACGCGGAGATGCCAGGCCATGCCGGCAGTGCTGCCGGCTCCTGACAAGGGGTGGGGACAGGAGCGGGGCCCCGTGTAAGGCAGAAGCAGGCCTCACTGCGTCTCCTTCTTCCCGCCCTGGATCCACTGCTTCAGCAGATACTCGTAGTAGCTGTCGGCCCTGGCGCCCAAGGTGAACACGCCCGGGTGAGTGAAGAGGCCACTGTGTGTGTTGATGAACATGGGCACCAGCCCGTCCTTCTTCCCCGACAGGGAGTGAATGTGCCTCGTCACCTCCTCCACGGCCTCCTGCGGCATACGAGGGGAGAGGGGGTTTACTGCAGGCGATCCTCTCAAACTTCAGCACGCTGAAGAGGAGCAAACCCGTCCAACGCGTTCCGTGAAACCAGCAACATCCCAGCACCAAAGCCGTACAAAGACACAAGAAAATAAACACCGACTGTCTGTCAACATTGATGCAAAAACCCTCAACCATCGACTGGAGACGCAAACTCGGCAGCACGTTGATCGAGTGATGTGTTACCAGGTGGGATTTACTCCTGGGGTGTGGGATGGTTTAACTAACAAAATCACTTGGCATCCCACATAGCAACAGAAGGGCCATCTCAACTGATAAGAGGACCTGACACAAATCAACTCTCTCCCTTCATGATAAAGAGGCTCAACAAACAAGGAATAAAAGGGAACGACCTTGGTGTGGTTCCGTGGTAGAGTTCTTGGCTAGCGTGCATGAGGCCCTGGAGTCAATCTCCAGCACCGAGGAAAAAAAACACTCAAACAGCCAAGCGCCATGGCACACACCTGCAATCACGGTGACTCGGGAGGCTGAGGCAGGAGGGTCACGAGTTCAAGACCAGAGACGGCCTGTGCTACTTAATAAAAAATAAATAAAAAGTGAGCTGCGGGTGTAGTTCAGGGGTGAGAATTCGCCTAGCGTGTGCGAGGCCCTGGATCAAGCCCTGATACTGGGGGAGAAAAAAAAAGAAACAAACAAACAAACAAAGGCAATATCTGAGAGAACTGCAGGTAACTTATAGAGAATAAAACAGAATACTTAGGAATTAAACACACAGACGCAAGATTTCTACAATAACGTATAACACAATGCAGACAGATGCCTGTGCAACTTAGCGCAACTCTCTCAAAATAAAAAAACTTTTACAAAGGACAGAGGAGCTGGGGGTGCTACTCATCGATACAGCACTTGACGAGCATTTGCAAGACCCTCATTTCAATTGCCTCTACTGCTAAAATATAAGGAAATAAAATAGAATCCGCACAGAAATCTCCAAGGATCTCAAATAGCAAACATTCTTTATGATGACAAAGCTGGAGGACTCATACATTCTGATTTGCAAACTTACTACAAACACACTGTGATCAGAACAGTAAGGCCATGGTATAAAAACAGACACAGACCTATGCAATACAACAGTGCCCGGGAAAACACCGAGTAAACTCTATAGGGAAAGGACAGCTTTTCAGCAAATGGTGCTGGGAAACTAGAAATCTATACGCGAAAGAATGAAGCTGGCCCCTTACACCATATACAAGAATTAACTCAAATTGGATCAGAGCTCTAAGTATGAGACCTAAACCAACACAAGTCTTAGAGAAAACCAAAATGCAAGAGCTTCGTGACCTGGGATTTACAGGGAGTTCTTGGACACGACACCAAGGGCACAGGCAGTCAGAAAATCAAACTGGCCAGCAAGAGTGTTTTCAGATGTTGGGCGCTGTTAACAGTGCTATCTAAAGGTGCTATTAACAATGCTAAAAAGGCAACCAGAGGATGGGAGAAGATGTTTGAAAATCTCATTTCTAGTAAGGAGTTGGGCTGGGATTTAGCTTAGTTGGTAGAGCGCTGCGCTGCAGTCTCTGAGGTCCCGAGTTCAATTCCCAGCACCACAAAAATGGGAGAAGGACCTGGCAACCCACTCCCAAGGCAATCCCGAAACAGCCATTGAAAACCCTATGAGGGTCACTATGAATTGGATACCGACTCGATGGCAACTAACGACAACAACAAGTAAGGAGTTAATATCCACGATATGGTGGCTATCTTAAAGCTCAACAGCAGCAACAGGAGCTGGGTGCGGTGGTGACACCTGTAATCCCAGCACTCGGCAGGATCATGCATTGGAGGCCAGCGTGGGCCACCTGGGGAGACTTTCTTAAAAAAAAAACAAAAACAAAAAAAAACCAACCTAATTTAAAAATAGGCAAAGAGTCACTGGGGTCTAGCTCAGTGGTGGAGTGTCTGGCAAGGGTGCACCAGGCTCTGGGTTTGATCCCCAGCACCTCAAAAAAGGGTATGCGTGTCAAGACTTTTCTCCAAAGACATGGAAACGGCCAGGAAGCACAGGTGGAGATGCTCAACGTCACTAATGTGAGCGAAACGCAAGCCAAAACCACCGCATGCCAATCAGGTCGGCTGCCATAAAAAGAAGAGAAAATAGCCGGGTGCGGTGGCGCACGCCTGTCATCCCAGCAGCTGGGGAGGCAGAGGCAGGAGGATCGCCAAGTTCGAGACCACAGGCAGTCTGTGTAACTTAGCGAGACCCTGTCTCAAAAAAGTGAAAAATGGGCTGAGGGTGCTGCTCAGTGGTCCAGCACTTGCAGAGCGTGCAGGCGAGAGGCCCTGGGTTCAACTCCCAGTACCACAAAAAAAAAAAAAAAAAAAAAAGAAGAAGAAGAAGAAGAAGAAGAGAAAATGATATGTCGCTGAGATGTGGAGAAACTGGAAGCTCTGTGCACTCCTGGTGGGAGGCGTAATGCTGCCACCACAGTGGGGAACATGTGCTGGTCTTTTAAAACACGAAACGCAGAACCACCACCCGATCCAGCAACTCCAGATCTAGGCATAAACCCCAAGGATTTGCAGGCGCATCTCCAAAGCTATCTGCACACCCACGTTCACTACAGCATTGGTCACAAGAGCCAGAAGATGGAAGCAACCCAAGTGCATCAACAGAAGAAGAGAAGAGCAAGATGAGGGCTGTCTACACGGGGGCGTCACAGCCCGAAGAGGAAGGGAACCCTGACGTCTCCAGCCACACAGAGGAGGGCTCTCCACACCATGCTGTCAGGGAGGACAGACAGGGCGGACGTTCCCCACACAAGACACCCAGCACACATACGTTCACAGATCGACGGCAGCCCAGGGGCTGCCAGGGCCTTGGGCAAGGGAACCCTGAGTTTATAATGGGGGCAGTTTCTGTTTCACAAGATGAAGAGAGCTGTGGAAACAGCTAGGGCGACAGGTGTACACTATTGCAGATATACAAGATGTGACCAGATTTGACTGCTTAAATTTTAAAAAATTATTATAGCAAAAAACACGTTGTTAGGGGCCGTCAAGTTGGTGTCTGACTCATAGCGACAAAACACTATTGTCAGTGCTTCTCTGCTACTCATAGGGTTTTCAATGGCTGTTTTTTGGGAGTGGGCTGCCGGGTCCTCCTCCCAAGCCTACAGCACCTGGTGTTCCCAAGCTTCTCCTATCCAAGTACTAACCAGACTCGAGCCTGCTCAGCTTCTGAGACCTGACGGGATTGTACGCCACAGTGCTACGGCTGCAGGCTCACTGCCACTAATCCCCCTCAAAATACTCTCTAAATCTATGTCATGGCCATGTTGACTTTGGGAAGGGCCAGAAGTCACATGGTGCCACACCTGGTGAATAAGGTGATGAGGACACCTGGTGTTTGCGTTTGACAGAAATGGCCGTGTGACAGAGCACTGTCAAGACGGAGGGGGCACTCGCAAAAGAGGGCCCAGGACTGTGTCAGAAAGTGACAAGTACAATGGGACATGCGTGCACAAAGCCAGAGGGAGGATTCTGAGGGGGACTCATGGCAACGTGTCTTCCGCTGTGACAGACTGCGTCACTAAACATCAACTGTATTTTTTATCACACCTCATAACCATGAACTGGACAACTACAAAGGGTTAGGATGGTAAGTTTTATGTGCCTTTTCTCACAAGAAAAGAATCTGAAAAACAAAAGAAGACAAAGTTAAGAAAAGAGGTTAACACACACACACGACCTACATTAGTGACGAGGACACGCAAGCTCCAGAGGAGCTACGTCTGGCGAGGAGCCCGCCTGCTCAGCAAAGTGCCGTGGCGCAGGCCTTCGATCGGGAGGTGGAGGCAGGAGGATCGAGAGTTTGAGGCCAGACGCAGCCCGTGTGACTTAGTGAGACTCTGACTCAAAATTTAAAAAATATAAAATGGGTTGGGGGTGCAGCCCACTGGGAGAGCGCCTGCCAGGTTCAACCCCCAAGTACTAGGGGGGAAAAAAAGAAACCTGCCTGTCCTACCTGGAATTTCTTAACTCCCGTGAGACGAGAGAGCTCTCGAAACTCCAGCTGAATGCTTGTCACCTCGGCCACCGTGCTGTCGGAAGTCCACTGGGGTGGGTGGGCCACTCCAGTGCCGATGTTCACGTCGGAGTATGGGATCTTGGAGGGCGTTGTGAAGGCGGGCATCAGCCGGTTTCCAAAATCTTCCTGGCAGAGAAGAGCAGAGCAGAGAATCAAAGCGCCATGTCACAGAGAGCCTCTTCCACGGGGTTCTGAAGTGCCACCCATCTGCATCCAAGTACATGGAGACAGTGCACAGCACAGGGCAGCAAAACACACACAGCAGCAAAAAACAAGCTGCAGGTGTTTCAGCGCGGAAGGACTCCTCCTGCAGGGCGCAGGGGTGAGAAACAGCGCTATGTCAGCTCTGCGCAGATGCGGATGCGCAGACACGCAGATGCAGGGGCATCTGAAGAGAAAACCGGAAACAGCTTCCCATCCGCCACTGCTCCTCAGGCAGCCAGCGGCAGAACACACTCACGGCTTTCTGCAAGAAGAGGATGTCCCCCGACAGGTGGTAGGCACTCAGCAGGCCCCCCAGGATGCGGATGGTGCTCTCAAACAGGTTGACATCGACGTTTTTCTTAAAGTGCAGCTTCTCTGACACCCACTTCCTGGCTTCCTCAAATTCTGGGAAACGAGAGAGATGGTTACAGGAACAAATCCACCGGTCCGCCGTGCTCTCACAACGCACCCATCTTCTAAATGCCTCTGGAGAAAACGGTCCCCCTGCAGGCCTTCAGGGTCATTTCCCTCCACAAGGGGGCACAGCCGAAGTCACTCCCACCTGCAGATGGAGCCGAGTGGCAGGATGGCTACGGCAAGCACAAACGCCCCCACTGGGGCTGCAGCACAGGCCACGTGCATGACCGATGGATGGTTTTCCAGCCATGCAAGCAACTAAGCAAATGATTCAACTGTCGATTTAGAAATGACTGGAAATGGCTAGGCTGCATCTCATGTATTTTGGACATGTCAGGAGGGACCAATCCCTGGAGAAGAACATCATGTTTGAGAGAGTGGCGGATCAAGGAAAAAAAGAAAGACCCTGAACTAGATGGATTGACACAGGGGCTGCAACAATGGGTGCGGTGACACACGCCTGTAATCCCAGTGGCTTGGTAGGCGGAGGCAGGAGGATCACAAGTTTGAGATCAGAGGTAGTCTGTGTAATTTAGCGAGACTCTGTCTCAAAAAGTAAAAAAAAAATGGGCTAGGGGTGCAGCTCAGTGGTTCAGCATTTGCAGAGCATGCAAGCGTGAGGCCCTGGGTTCAATCCCCAGTACCACAAACACAAAAAAAAAACCAACGGGCTTAAACATAAAAAAGATGGTGAGTGAGCCAGGCACAGTGGCACACGCCTGTAATCCCAGCAGCTTGGGAGGAGGAGGCAACAGGATCACAGGTTTGAGACCAGAGGCAGTCTGTGTAACTTAGCAAGGCCCTATCTCAAAAAGTAAAAAAATGGGCTGGGGGTGCAGCTCAGTGGTCCAGCACTTGCAGAGCATGCAGGCGTGAGGCCCTGGGTTCAACCCCCAGTACCACAAAAAAAAAAAAAAAAAAGATGGTGAGTGTGCCTGGCACACAGCTGGGGAGTGCTTCCTTCCGTTGTACACGGGGTGGCTATGAGTTGGACCCAACGTGATTGCACCCAATACCATCAAGTGACACATTTTCCCCGACAGAATGGGATCTGGGTACCCTGAGGAGCACAGCAGAAACGCAGGCCAAGACAGGCTCACCTTAGGCCTCACGTCCCTCCCTCACTGGCAGCCACCACCATGGCAGACAGACTGGAGGTGACCCTCAGGCAACCCCCCCAGGCCCACCCTCCACTCTCCAGAAGCCAGCGGGACAGCCATCCTCAGTGGAACCGAACAGTCGTGACCACACCAAGCACCCAGAAGGGAAACCCAAGGAAAACCAAGGCGGGGAGGGCAGCGCCTGTGCCCCACGCGTGGCCCTTGTGCTGCTTCCGCCTGTGTAGCACACACAGGAGGCTGAGCTCCCCTGGGCCCGAGAGCTGCCCAGAGCTGAGGAGACATGCCAAGGGACAGCTGTGTCTCCACTCGCCCCTATGCGCAACCTGGCCCCAGCACAGGGCAGCGAGAGCAAGCCTCCCGACGCAGCCCCCGCTCCTGCTCCTCGGGGCCCAGGAGAGGGACCAGGCCCTGAGAGGCCGCTCCGGAAATGAGCCGTTACCTTCCTTCAGACCCAAAATCCACATGGTGTCCAGGGCATCGATCAGGGTGAGACCCAGGCCGAACCACTCGCTGAAGGACTTGGACAAGGGCCGCAGCTCGTCGTGACCCCAGGCGAACTTGCGGTACCCCTTCCACGCGTGGAGGAAGGCCTCAATCACGCCTTTCTGGCGTTGGTTCGGGGGCGCTAGAGGGATGGAGGAAGCAGAGGTGGTGGAGGCGGACAGCCACCTTCTTGAGGCAGAGACCAGCTGCGCACACTGAGGGGAGGGAGATGGACGCTGCCGTGAACAGAGTAGAAAGGGGCAGGAGAGGCTTCAGGCAGGCAGTGAAGGCTGGGACCCGGGGACCGCCAGGGGTGGACACAACGCCCTGTGGGTGCGGCGCCGAGGCCACACTGGGGAGCACTTAGCACCTACTCCCCTCGCCCAGGGCCTGGCAGCCACATCCTCTTTTGGGCCACATGGGTCTGGTCAAGGGGGACGGGGGCAGCACCCTAACAGCTCAGTGGGACAGGCAGACCAAAGCCCTGCACAGTGGCAGATGACCGCCTGGAGCCTGGGGGGCAGTGTACGGTGTGGCCTGAGGGCAGACTGCAACGGTCCCGGCCTCGGTGTGCGTGCCTCCCGGCAGAGAGGACAGGCCCAGGGCAGCTGCACGGGCCCTGTGGGGCCTACCCAAGGCAGCCCACCTCCACGGGAGCCACCCTCTGCCCAAGCAGGCAGCGTGCGCGGTGTCATGCTGTGTGGGCAAGGCACGTGGGGGCCCCATGCCACGTGCTTCCTCTCCCTGGTTCTGCCCACTCCTGATGCCACAGTGGGCTCTGTGTGCCCCTGCCATGCCCAGGGCCACCTGTCCTCCTACACTTGGGAGGTGCTGCCTGAACAATCTGTCGAGTGGGCCCTGGCATCAAGTGGCCAGAGCCTCGGCCTCCGGTCCACACAGAGCGGACAGGAAGGCACTCCTTCCTTCAAGGAGCATGGGGGCGATGGAAGGAGGCCAGGCACGCACACACGTTAGCGCGAAGCTGGGACCAACAAGCCCTCAACAAACAGTGCTGGTATCCCAGTGACCCACACAAGGACCTGTGGGCCCACAGATAAGCTGACACGCCAAGGGACAGCGGTGTCTCCGCCTGCCCCACGCACAACTTGGCCCAGGGACAGAGCAGCAGAACCCAGCCTCCCAGGCACAGCGCCCGCTCCGGCTGCTCAGGGCTCAGGAAAGGCACCAGGCCCCTGAAGGCCACAGACAGTCACCTGGGCAGTAAGGGCCGCATGGACCAGAGGACCAGGGACAGCACGTGGCGCTAGAGGGCGAGCTGCACGAGGGTCAGGCTGTGGCCTGGATGGGGAGGGCATGGGCCCAGGTGAGGCAGGGGAGGTGGAAAACTCACTTGGTTCCTTCTGCAGCCTGGCCGGCCGCGGCGGGGGCTTGGCGGAGGCCTCTGCTCTTCTCGAAGGGAGCTCGGTGCCCTGCTCAGGCTCAATCACTGCTCCCCGCCAGCTGCGAGGAGAGAAGGAAGAACAGTCAGCCAGATGGACTGCTCTATGTTCGCCACCACCATGCCGAGGACAGGGTCTGCCCTGAAGGGCCCACCTCCACCGGGGCCACAGCCACAGGTAGATGAGAAAATGGCCTGCGGACAGACACGACATGGCCGTCCACTCCTGATGCCACAGCGGTTTCTATGTGGTCCGGACACGGCAGGCCACAATGTAGAAGAGATGCACCAGGGCTGCTCTGAGCGAGGGGGGAGACTGAGGCACAAGGAGCTCCTGAGACTAAGGGGACCCTGGGAAATGACCTGGAAAGGGAGGCAGCAGCCAGCGCCTGAGGGTCCTCAGGTGGGTGACCACACTATTTATCGTCCAAACCCAAGGCGAAGTGAGGAGGACACAGGAGCCAGGGCTGCCGCCTAGGCTGGCGCTGCACTCACAGGACACGTGGCTAGCCCAGATGGCCCCACCGGGGGCTCTGTTCAATAGTCAGCACGTTGGGAATACACAGGGGGTTGGCCACATGACCCCCGGCTGAGGCTGAGCCCAGAGTCCCTGGCATGGCCTGAGCAAGACTGACCCAGGGTCAGCTCCCACCTCTCCATCCCCGGGAACTGAGGCCGACTCAGGACCTGCTGCTCGGAGGCAGATGCGCTCACTCTGGACAAGGGCCCTATTCATTCTGGCAAGCGCGATCAGGAGTTCCCAATGGCCGTTTTCCCTTGGAGACACTTCCATGCTGGCTCCTTAGGTGCTGACAGCCCAAGCCTTCAGGTCCCACGTCCTGGAGGCACAGCTCCGGAGGCTCAGAGCGCCTAGCTCAGGCCACGACTGCCTGGCAGCGCCCTCCTAGCCCAGCCTCTGTTCACTATTGGCCAAGAGCTGAGCCCAGGTCTGGTCTCTTAACGCCAAAGCAGACTCACTGATGCTGTGAGGGCTGGGGAACGGCTGCTGGAAGCCCAAGCCTCTACCTCACTGACAGGACGATGTGCAAAAACTTTGACATCGAGTAGGACCCTCGGCTGAAAGTCCTCCAGTGCTGAGGCTACTGTGGGTGACTCAGACAAGACAGATGACAGCCCGTTAGGTGTCCGCAGCGCCCTGGGAACCTGTGCACCGGCCACCCACTCTTACTCTGCTCACTGCTCAGGCAGAAGGGGCTCAGGAAACGGGGGGAGGCTGCTAGAGAACTCCCACGCCCAGCCACACGCCACAGGAAGAGGGGACAGGGCCTTACTCTCATCCTTGCCCGGCAATGACATGGTTTCCACCTTTGCACACTGAAAACCTCATTCCAAGACATGACTGCCCACCGCTAGCAGCCATCAGGGACCTAACGTGGCTCTGACCTCCAGTCTTAGATATTCAACTGGGGGGTAGGCACACTGGCGCACACGTCATCCCAGCAACTGAGAGGCTGAGGCAGGAAGATGACAGGTTCCAAGCCCGAGGCAGCCTGTGTAACTTAGCAAGATCCTGCCTAGGATAAAAAATTAAAAAGGGGGTGGGGAGGCAGCTCAGTAGTGCTGGGTTCAGGTCCCCAGCACATCCAAAAAAATAAAAAATCGACCGTGTAATAAAGCTTAAGGAAGAGAAACACACAGCACAGACACGGCCTGCTCCAAATGCGAAATACAAAGAATTGTCTTGCAAGTTGAGGCTTCCCCCTTTACTATAAGACTATAAATAAAAACTTATTTTATCCTTCAAATGCGAAATACAGTGTGGACAAGATGGTGGTGGCTCTCGTTACTGAAACCCCCGTTAGGCCGGGCATACAGCACTCATTCAAACCAACTGTTACCCTCACAGTACCTGATGACCGTCTGCTGAGTGTCTTTCTCCAGGTGAGTGTCCCTCGGAGCTGCTTTCTGCACCTTAGCGATCTCCCACATTCCCTCCTTGGAGGCAAGGTTGGGGGCTCTGATCTGCAGGCGGGGGGGTCCCCGCCGGAAATGCTTCCGAGGCTTCTGAACAAAACCCAGAGTCACACGTGAGAAGACCTGACCTGCCCGTGGGCTGCACTTCTTCATACGCCGGGGACTGTCCCGCAAATGCGCACTCATGCCCAGAGAGGGTGGTGCACGGCCGTGCTCTGCCCAGCCTCGGGGATTACTGTCACTTTCAAGCATAGTCTGTCAGTTCGGAAGCCAAGCTGCACAGGAACTTGGGGACTCAGCCTACGGGTGGTACAGGCTGAGTCCCTGAGGTGGGGGTCTGCCCCTAGCTGGGGC